>BTHU01000013.1:15891559-16009059 GCA_036184795.1 Tokudaia tokunoshimensis | reverse complement strand
TCAGAGCAATCTTTGGTGGGAAGCATTTTGTTTCGATTCCTTTTGTTGACTGACCTTGAGCTCAAGCCGCCCTTGCACATGCTGGCCCATCCTTCTAAGTGACAGAGTACCATAGAAGCCTCTTTCCGTTTAAGCCTCATCCCCTCTCCTGGTCATGTGATCATGAGCAGTCAAGATCAACCCTGGGCATAAATGAGCTAAGGCAGTGGTTCATGACCTATATAGGTCGAGATCCCCTTGGCGATCCAATGACCCTTCACAGGGGAGGGGCCGAGTATCAGACATCCTGAATGTCAGGTATTTACATTACAATTCATAACAGCAGCAAAATTACAGTTATGAAATACCAGTGAAAGTAAGTTTTTGGTTGGGGTCACCACAACATGAGGAACTGAACTGAAGGGTCTTGGCATTAGGAAGATTAGCACTGATCTGCTAGTCCTAAGTCTCTATTCTGTTTCTTGCCAGCTGATGATCTGAAAACTACTCACTCTCTCAGCATGTCCCTTTATTCACTCACACAGACAGGCTTTGGGATGGCCTGGAAGTGGGGGAACACTATTCCTAGGACCTTCTCTCTAACCTACTTTCAATACTGTATGTCGTGCATGCAGGGTCCCTCCTCTCACAACATATGCATGGCTTATTCCTTATCTTTGCTGCTTTCAAATGATAATGCGACTCGAACTATGAACAATTCTGACACTCTTAGGAAACAGCCCAGAGCTTATTGATATATAAAGTGGCATGTGCCACCCAAATGGCATAGCAGAGAAGAGGGACAAAAACTACATGAAATAATATTGACAGGTCCTGGAAATGTAATACTGAGTTGTTTTATGTTTTTGTTTGTTTTGCTGTATTTTAATTCTAGAGGGTGCAGGGCATAGTGGCGCATGCCTTGCATCTTTGTCATTTTTGCGACCAGCCTGATCTACACAGTGAATCCTGGCCAGACAAGTTACACAGTGAGACTGTCTCAGAAACAGAAGAAAATCTTGATGACAACATTAGGCAATTATGCCATTTTATAGACTCAAAATGTAGAAAGAGGTATAGGTCTATACTGAATCACTCATTTATAATTAAAACTTAAGAATATAAACATCTCAGATACTTTGGTTTGTTTTAAAGCCAGCTTTCTGACAGAAATGTTTTTGTATTCGGGTGCATGTCAGATAGAATCCAACTGCTCTTTAAACGGACACACTAAACACTGCCAACCTAGCATTGTTCTAACGTCGTAAAATTAAAAAGAAATAAAGCCAGCCAGAATTGTTTACCCTTCATTCACCTACCCTGAATTCAGTTCACCATGATAACTATAAGAGAACAGTCTGTTGTTAGAAATGCATTACGTGTACCACAGCAAACCCAGCTGTTAGCGTCAGCACCGGCATCAAAACCACAAAGGGTTAACAATTTAGTTCTCCAGTGCTGAGGCCTGAAGTCCATCTCAAGGTCCCATCTTGCAGACTTCACACTGAAGGGAGCAGAATTCCTCCACCTAGGTCTGAAACAGATGCTGTAGTCATTAAAGGCCCCCTGAGCCAGTTCAGCAATACCAGGTATGCACGGCTGCTGACCTGAGGATCCCACCTGCTAGACTGCAGATGCTTGCAGACCCATGCATTGCCTCTGCGTCCACAGAGGCAGAGAGGTGCCATGACCTGAATACATGATGTGTGGGGGCAGACTCCCTTCTGTTCTAGTACAGTAGTGGGGGATTGCACGAGTAAGAGGGGAGAGGGAAACAGTCCAACATTCAGAAAGTTCTTGAAGCCTCCTTCGTCTGTGTCCCATTCCCTTCATGGACCTGGGTTTTCAATGTGACTAGACACATTTAGCTACGTGCATTCAGACGAATGTAATTTAATAAAATTTAAAATTAGCTTCCTCAGTCACATTCCGGGGGCTGACAAATGGCTACAGCTCACTACCGCAGTGGATGTGGCAGATACTAACCCAGCACAATCATCCGAGGGCATCCACAGCTGGAGTGGCTGGCGGTGCTCTCACACGGGGTCTTGGCAGCCGTTCCCTTGTCCAGGCGTACACGGCTGGACAGAGTGAAGTCTGTGGCTTTGAGAAGACTTGCTTCTGACCCCTGGTACTGGGTGAGTTACTGAAAACGCTCTGGTTCCATAATGCACCTGATAATCGCAATCTTAGAAAAACTGGCATATGCCTCCCTCCCTCTTCAAAGTCCTTTTCCAAATTTCATATGGGGGTGAGGGGGGTCGTTAACACGATAGAGTTACCAGTAAGATGACCGGGCAAGTTAAACAAACAAAAAGAGAGGCTTGTGGTTCTGTTTGGAGCTATGACAACCTGAGTATGGTTCCCAGGCCCCATAGAGAAAACTGATTCCCCACAGGCTGTCCTCTGACCTCCACATCCACGTTGGAGTTAAAGCACACCCTGGTACATATACAAATAAATAAGTAAATGTGCTGAGGCCTGCCCCCGCCACCCAGCATGACTGCAGCCATTTTGTTCCACGACTGCCAGCTATTTCATATTGTTGCTGTAACGTGCCTGCCAGTTATTGACTCGGAAAAATAACTTGACCCGGAGCAGGGTCATGCTGACCACATCCCCTGTTATGTTCTGGATGTTAGGAGGTCTGTTAATCTTAAGAATTACATAACCATAAGCTTCACGTAGGACCCATCTAATTAAAGGTCAATATGAACTGTCATGTCTAA
The DNA here is from genome assembly GCA_036184795.1 of Tokudaia tokunoshimensis. NCBI lineage: Eukaryota > Metazoa > Chordata > Mammalia > Rodentia > Muridae > Tokudaia > Tokudaia tokunoshimensis. Next base: position 16,006,351 of record BTHU01000013.1, on the reverse strand, counting down.
AATGCTTGAGTCAGGGCTAACCACCGGGCAGCACTTCCAGCACCTGCGTATGAGCTCATTGTGGGTTTTGCAGTTTTAGCCTTTATATAAACTGACATACAAAAACGTTCAGGGTCATAGCCTCAGGCCCCAAATACTGAGCTACAGCCCTGAATGATCAGTCTTAAGGTATGCATTCAATAAACCATTCCTGTCTGACTGAGATGGGTGTTCGTGTGGTTTTTGGGGTGACTCCTGGACCACAACAAACAAATAACTATAATCTTTTTCTTAATGGGCATTGTGTTTTGGGGACTTGGTATTCTATCTCTTCTCCATATCACAGGGAAGGGCAGGGACAGGGAAAATAAACTCATGTTAGTTTATTGGTCTTTCTTATCCTAGCTTCATGGAAAAAAAGAGAACCCCTTGTGCCCAACACGAGCTTTCTGCATACTGATCAAATGAGAGAGAAGATGGCAGTTCTTCTCCTGAGTCACGGCCCCACCATCCTGATGCCTATCCCTGAGGCAGGGCTCTGCCCTCTCCTGCCTGTTCTCTCTTCCCCAGGCCATGTCATGGCTCTGAGTCAGTGCCACCCTCAGCTTGTCCCCACAGAGGCACAGAAGATCCTGATTGGCTGATCACCTTCATCCGCTCACATCCTTACCCACCCAGGAGGACCCTCACATTTAGAATGCAAAGTTGCTGGTTTTCCATCAGCAAATCAGAGACAAGATACAGGGCTCCTGCCTCATCCCTGGGGTCCTTGTGACATAACCTTCCTTTGTCACTCTCCCTGGTGGCACAGAGCTGCACTGCCTAATTATTCTCCCAAAAGAAAATGTACGCCCTGCGTACATCATGTTCTCAGTGATTTTTATCTATTTCGGCCAACAAGTAAGACAGACATTGGAAAAAGAGATCCCAATATAAGTATACATTGAATGGCAACTCTTTTACTGGCTTAAATGGCACAATGTGAGCCCATTGGTCAGTATTCCTTAAACAAAGCTGGGAACTAAAGGGTGGTGAATAGTATCTGGTTTTAAATATTGTTATATACTAGATCTTCCTAATTGCCTAATAAAGACAGCTGATCAATTTATAGGCTGTAGAAATCAATACAGATAGAAAAGACAGCTTGTTCAGTGTCACGCAGAGACCTGCACCTCCACCTGTCCCAGTGTTAGGATTGCAACCCCAGTCTGTCTAATTCCATTACGGTGTGCTGCACTTTGACAATAATTACTATCACGGTTGCTAATTACACACTAGACACTGTGGTAAACGTCTCGTTTGGTGGTCACAGTAACCTCCTGAGTCAGATACCAAAATAGTTCCCATTTTACAAATGAGAAAGCTAAAGCCATAGAAAGTCAGCAAGGGGAATCCAAAATCATACAGGAAATAATATTACAGATTGTATTTGTTCTGAGTCCTGGACCTGTGCACTGAATCAGTAGACCGTACTCTCTATTAGGACAGAAACTCACTAGGCAAAAACTGGGGTAGGTGGCTAATTTTCACGAATAAAGATTAGTGCCAAGATTATGGGTCTATTCTGGACGGCAGGGTGGAGTGAGCAGTCAGGGAGTATGAGGCTCATAAAGACGCACGGACAAAGCAAAGCAAGAATGTTCAGTCCACAAATCATTAAAACATTAAAAAAAAATAGCCAGTAACCCTAAGAATTAAATACCCTCTTCCACTGTGCTAATATAAATACTGAACATGAAATGGTTGACGACTGACTCCTTGTTATTGCTCTGTGAGGAGAAAGGAGCTGGGTGACATAAGACAGTGGAACCCAGGAACACGTCCTGTCCTCTGAATAGCTGGAAATCATTTTCCCCGTGGCCCTCCCACCCCAGGGGCAGTCAGAGACAAAGAACTAGTGAATGCAAAACAGAGCCCAGTCCCTCCCAGGACCACCTCGGTTGAAATGGCATGTGCCACCACTTACGAATCAAGACAGCATCAAGAGTCCTCGGAACAATGGGGGAAAGCAAAGGATGCTAAATGTGTCCCCGACTCACTGGTTCACTTGTGACGGCTCTACACCACCGCGCTGCAACAGCTGCACCCAGGACAGGTGTCGCTTCACTTCAGGACAACATCTAGTAAAGCACATGAAACTCAACACAACATAAAATGGGCTTTTCCTGGGATGATTGTCAGTTCTCTTGACCTCCCTCACTTAACCACTTCCTGCGTGCATGTGTGCATGTGAGTGTGGTGTTGATTTGAATAAACATGGTCCCCAGAGGCCCATAGGGAGTAGCATTATTAGGAGATGTGGCCTTGTTGGAAGAAGTATGTCATAGTCTTTCTGCTGCCTGTGGATCAAGATGTAGAGCTCTCAGCTCCTTCTCTAGCACCACGTCTGCCTGCATGCTGTCACGCTTCCCAGCTGCAATTTAATGTTTTCCTTTATAGAGTGGCTGTGATCATGGTGTCTGTTCAGAGCAAACAAATAAACAAACAAAATCTCCTAAGACTGTGCATGCACATGTGCACATGCACATATGTGAAGAACACAATACACTTAAGGCCAGCAAGACACCTCAGCAGGTAAAGGTACTTGCTGACAGACCTGATAACTGAGTTCCAACCCCAGGATGAACATGATGGAAAGAGAGAACTGACCTCCACAAGTTGTCCTCTAACCTAAACATGTATACTGTGGTATGCATGATCTTACCCCAACCCCCTTCCACCCCTGCTACACACACACACACACACACACACATACACACTCACTAGAAAGAAAGAAAGAAAGAAAGAAAGAAAGAAAGAAAGAAAGAAAGAAAGAAAGAAAGAAAGAAAGAAAGAAAGAGAAGGAAGAAGGAAGGAAGGAAGGAAAGAAAGAAAGAAAGAACATATATATTTATGTCTAGAATCCACAAAAAAAAATGCAATATTTGCGTGGCTTAGTTTCCTCTCCAATTCCATCTATTTTCTGCATAATGTCATAATTTCATATTTACATTTGAATAAAATTCCACTGTGTAAATATACCATAAGTAGATATAACAAGACTCTGCCCCCAAAAACCAAAAGCAAACAAGCAAACAAACAAAATGCCAACTACAGAACTAGAAAACATATATCTCCTGAAGAGGGACCACTAATGTAGCATGTATATTCTAGTTAAGCTTCTGCTCTCCTGAGTTCTCTCCATACCTCTCACCTCCCTCCCCCTCCTCTTCTCTCCCTCCCTCTCTCCCACACCTCCCCCCTCTCACCCCACCTGCCTGCCTCTCTGTCTCTCTTCCTTTCTAACTTAGCATTCATTCTTACCTGATTAATATTTGCCTCTATTATTTTTACGCAGACCACATGAAAATCTGCCCTTCACATCAGGATAACTTTTACAGCATGACTCACAAGACGGTGGTGCCACAGTGCCACTGGGGAAAGTAGAACATACTAATACTATGTTCAGAAATCAAGAAGGGGATAAATAATTCATTTTTACACTGAAAGCCATACAGATGTCTCAAGTGAAGCCCAGTACCAGCCTCCAGACCGGAGTCTACAGACGAACTCAGAAGACGCGCTAAGTGAAGAAAGCCGGGCACAGAGGGACAGATGCTGCATGATCTCATTAATGATATAATTGGTAGTGAAATAATTGTGAAAGGCATATTGAGAAGAAGCAAATTCCTCTGGAGACAAAACACTGAGCAGAGAAAGAAATGGAGAATCGCAGCTCAATGGTTTCTACTTCTGTTCAGGGTGATGAAAACAGTTCTAGAAATGACAGTATGGTGGCTGGTGCATGCCTGCCCTGCAGCCCAAAGCGACTTTGAAGTTGTCCTCCTGCCTCAGCCTGTGTAGTGGCTGGGATTACAGACCTGTCCCAACAGGAGTGGCCTGCATGTGCTTACAATATCAACACTTAAGAGGCAAAGGCAGGTGGATCTTGAGTTCAGACCAGCCTGGGCTACATGGCCAGACCATGTCTCAAAACAAAATTAAAAACAGAGAGTAGCGATCCTCATACAGTGCTGTGACTATAACCAAGGCTACTGTCTTGTACAATGAAGATGGTTAAGTGGAAATGATGCCTGTACTTTACATGAAAACTCACATAAGAACTGATGAGACGGTTCATCAGGGAAGCCGCTGGCTGTCAGCCCTGGTGAGCTGAGTTCAGTAGCTGGGACCCACAGGGTGAAAGGGCAGAACTAGTTCCCAAAAGTTGTCCTCTGATCTCCACGCACACGTACACACCACGGGATACACACATAGGCACACACAGGTGTGAGCACACACACACACACACACACACACAAACTTAATACATATAGACAAAACAAACAATAAAATTTCATGTTATTGAGATGGGAAATTTATATATCTTTATTTTATCTTTATGTATATGGGTGGTTTGCCTGTATGTATGCCTGTACAGCTCCTGCACACCTAGTGCCTGAAAAAGCCAGAAGAGGGCATCACATGCTATGGAACTGGAGATCCAGATGTTTGTAAGTCACCTTGTGGTTGCTGGGAATCAAACCTGGGTCCTCTGGAATTCCAGCTAGTGTTCCCAACTGCTGAGCCATCTTCTCTCCAGCCTGATACATTTTTTTTTCTTCAATGCTTCAAATAAGCAAATAGCCACAAAGCTATTCCACATCAGACCTTATGCCCAGGAGAAAGTCCCCATGGCTACTTACCCGGGTGGACCAGATGTTCGAGACCTGAGGGTAGGAAACCATAAACAGTTGGATGAGAAAGTGAGCACCACTGGAGAAAGTGTCTGTTGGAACAGACTCCAGATAGCCCAGAGGAGGACACTAAGATGAACTCTTCCAGGTTCATCGTCTTTCAATGATGAAGAGGGAAAGGATCGGGATAGCAGAGATGCTCTGCTGAAGATGCACAGGGAGAGAATCATAGCTCACCCTGAGTTGCTGCATTGCTCCTAGCAGACCTCCAGTTGCCCATTCCTCTGACCTTTACAGATTCACTTCCTCCATGAGGAGACAGGCAGCATGGACCACTGATGGGCCAATTCAGAGATTGCCACATAGAGGCCAGTCTGTCTGTGTGCCGATAAGGACTTAAGGAGATGTTACCCCAGATTTTTTTTCCTGGCACAGATGGACTCAGCAGGCCAGGGACCACAGGAGCCATGAGACTGAAACAGAAAGGCTATGAGTGGCTGGCAGTGAGCGATGCCGACTGAAAGCCTGCAGCTACTTCACTCCTAAAGTCGGGGTGAGAGGGTGTGGCTTTATGTCAGCTTGACAGATGCTAGAGATACCTAAAAGGACGGAGTCTCAGTGGAGAAAATGCTTCCATAAGATCAGGCTATAGGCCAGCCTGTGGGGCATCTTCTTAATTAGTTATTGATGGGGGAGGGCCCCTTGTGGGCAATGCCATCCCTGGGCTGGTGGTCCTGGGTTCTATACGAGAGCAAGCCAAGCAAGCCAAGGGGAAAAGCCAGTAAGCAGCTCCCTGGTCTCTGCCTCAGCTCCTGCTCCAGGTTCCTGCCCTGCTTTGAGTCACTGTCCTGACGTCCTTCGATGATATGGAAGTGTAAGCAAATAAACCCTTCCCTCCCCAAGTAACTGTCACAGCAACAGAAGCCCTAAGACAACGAGGAATGTGCATAAACAGAATAACTAAGACCACTGGGAGAGATTATAAAAACCTAATTCTAGAAAATGATTTGACTAGAAAGAGACCCATTTCAAAGGCTCTCTTTCTGGTAAGGCTTCACGGTGACCCAAGACCCTGAGAGCAGAGAGCAGAGGGATGGATGCTAAAGATCTACTGAAGGAACAATGACCGCCCAGACCCTAAAGGCCTGCCTGACTCCAAGCACCCGGGAACCAAGCCCTGACTTCTCTTCCCCCAGGAATGTCGTCAGAGAGCACCAGGCACATTGAGAGTAAAGCACAGATCCATACTTAAAACCGGAGAGGGAGGCTGTATGCTAGAGTCCGTCAGGGACAGGGGAGCCAGGCTTAAAATCCCGAGGAGAGGGACAGGAAGCCAGGACTTCCCCGAACCAATTGCTGCAGGTCTACAGAATGGGACTGCTTGGCTACTGAGCACTGAAATGTGGGTAATCTGAATTTAGGTGAGCTAAGTATAAACTCACTTCTAATGCTTTAAAGTTTAATAGAAGCCAGGCGTGATGGTGCATGCCATTAATGAGACAGAGGCAGGGGCAGGGGCAGGAGCAGAGGCAGGTAAATCCCCTGTGAGTTCTAGGCCAGCCAGGAGTACATAGTGAGACCCTGTCTAAAGAAATTAAATAAGCAGGGCCTGGTGGCACATGACTATAATCCCAATTCCTGGGGGCTGAGGCGAGAAGACTGCAAATTCATGGACAGGCTATACCACAGACTGAGTTCAATGCCAGACAAGGAAGAATGAGATCCTATACCCAAAAAGGAGGAAAAAAATGTAAAATATGTCAGTATTATACTAATTATATGTTGAAGCAATCTTTTTTACATTGGTTTTTATGTTCAGAATATAAAAATGTATTAAACCTGGTTATTTTTATTTTGTTATCCCCCTCCTCCCCCCCCAAAAAAAACAATGTTATGTGGACAAAGAATGAGAGAGTTAACAGTGGGCTAGGTAGCATGTTTCCGTAATCCCATCATTGGGAGGCGAAGGGAGAGAGAGCAAGGAATTCAAGGCCAGACAGGGCTGCATGAGACCACTTCAAGCAAGGAAGGAAAATACTAGCCAAGTTCATCAAAAGACATAACAAAAACAGAATTGAGAACATCCAGAGTCATGGATGAGTTGAAAGCACCTGACTGAACTGAGGGATGGGGGTGGGATGCACACACGGGGTGAGAAAAAAGACACACAGAGAGTAGGCCTCAATCCGAGATGGCGTTAACTGACGGGAGAGTCTTCAGGTTGATAAAATATTACAGGAAACAGTAGATGGGATATTACTCAAAAAAAAAGCGGTTACCCTAAATAAAACACACATAAAATTATTTTCAAGGGAGCTGGAGACATGGCTCAGCAGGTTAAGAGCACTGGCTGCTCTTGCAGAGGGCCTGGGTTCAATTCCTGGCACCCACTTGGCAACTCAGTAACTCCAGTTCCAGGGGATGTGATGCCCTCTGCTGGCCTATGCAGGAACTGCATCCAAGTGATGCACAGCCATACGTGCAGGCAAAACATGTACACAAGATAAATTCTTAGAAATTATATACTAATTTAGCCAGCATAACTAACTTGTTATAGTGCACAAATTAATCTTCTGCTTTAATTAAACTGCTAATTTTTTTATTAAATAAACTTAATCCAGAAAAAAAAAACTGATCAGCAAAATCTGATTAAAAGGTGTGCAAGTAGCCAGGCAGTGGTGGCACACATCTTTAAGGCCAGCACTTGGGAGGCAGAGGCAGGTGGTTCTCTGTGAGTTAGAGGCCAGCCTGGTTCATGAAGTTCCAGGATGGTCAGGGATATACAAAGAAAACCTGCCTCAAAAAAAAAAAAAAGAAAGAAAGAAAAAAAGAGGGGGGTGAGGAGGAGGGGGAGGGGGAGGGAGAGAAGGAAGAAGAGAGGGAGGAGGCAGAAGAGGGGAGGGAGGAGGAGGGGAGGAAGAAGAGGGGGAGGAGGAGGAAGAGAGGGAGGAGGGGGAGGAGGAGGAAGGAAAGGGAAGAAGGTAAGAGGAAGGGAGAGAAGAAGAGAGGAGAGAAGGGAAGAGAGAAGAGGAGGGGGGAGAGGAGAGGAGAGAAGAGGGGAGGGAAGGGCAGGGGAGGGGAGAAGGTGTACAAGTAAATTTAACACTTTAGCCTAGCGTGTCCCAGCATTGATGGGTCTCTGTTACATAAATTATCTTTGTTTTGGCCACAATCTGCCAAGCCAACTCTAGGCAACTAAATTCCACCTCAAAATCTTAGTTTCACTCAGACGCGCTACAAAGGACTCTACTTATCATAAGATGAGCAGTGAAGACACTCGAACACTTCCTTCCTTATAGCAGCTGATAAGATCAAGATCTTAAACTCACTGTCTCTATATTCCAGGAGAGAACTCATATTCAGGCAGCCCAATAGCCATACATTTTTTTAACCTCAGTAGATAAATGCAGATGAGTCACGACAGTGATAATCAAAGTTATATTAAACTCAGATGCGACCACTGTACACACAGGAAAGGCCTACCTCTGTTGGCAGCTCCCTCCCTGGGGAACACCTCCTTCTACTGCCAGTATGTGGTATGTGCACAGTGGCGCTATCAGTTACGTGTGCCGGATGTGGAGACTGACACACGTTCTAATTACATCCATTCTTTCTTTTAATTACCCTAGAGGGCGATTACATATTTAACTTGGCTACCTTTTTAAAATATTACGTTGCTTTAGCAGAAGTGTTTCAGATACTTATGCCACCGCACATCAATTAGAAAGTTAATCATTCCGCTTGTTCTCACAAAAAGATTCCACGGGAAGGAAGCAGGTGGGGTTGTTTGGTTCCTTTTGAAAAGTTAATTAGAGCGTACCATCGGCAGAGCGATCGTTCCAGAAATAAGTGTATCACAAACCCAAACCATATAATCCACATGCTATCAAGACATAGAATGGGGCTCTGTTTAATGAGTTTATTCATTTTCACTTTCAAAGAAGGTTTTCGGATCACGGTGTCAACATGTAGATTCAGCATGAGGCAAGGCAACTTTTCTTCAAATATTTCCAAGGGCCAGAAGGCAAACGAAATCATAATCTGTGACTAAGAAAGCTCAAAATTAGCTCCAATACCTTACAAATTAAATTCTAAGTGAGAAGAGTTGTAGACAACAGAATGCAAGGTGTTAGCAGTCGGCAAGTAAACTGTACACTGGAGACTCTATTGCCTTCATCTCGGACTGATTAACAACTTGCTGATTTATTTCTACAGTCTGAAAATGTAACCTCATAATGGCTGTGTGTATGCAGAGGTGTCATTGGTGGCGCGTGGTACTGGAGGTGACTTGCAGACCACACGTGTGACCTCCTGAGTAGCAATGGCTTTCCTGCTACTCATTTCACTCTTCCCCTCACGGCTATAATCCTACTGGGATGTCTTAAAATAGCGATTCTGATTTCCTGGACAGAATGGCCCCCACTGCATTTTAAATGAGATAAAGTAGATGAGGTAGACCATGCAAGATCTGTCACAAAGCAGGCATTTAATAACCACTGATGGCTCTGAATTCAACCCAAGCCCTTTAAACATCAAAACATTGAGAACTCAAAGGTTCGCCTCTAACATCCAAGTCAATAAGCCTCGTAGCGGGAGCTTAAGGGCGGACAGGACACGGAGGATCCAGAGAAGGAAGAAGGAAGAGCGAACAACATCCCTGAACGACCACAGATGAGACTCCGGAGTGATGTCAAAGATTCCCCAGCTCTGCTGTCTTTCAAGTGCTCCCTGCTCGGTCTGCTGATCAGAAAGGAGGATACTGGACTCGACCCCCGACCCTGACCCCCCCACCCCCGTATTACAATAACCTCACCGTGTTCCTTCACCATAACATTCAACATTAAAAGAATATTCTATAATCTTTCCTTGGTAAGTTTCCCGTGTTCGGGTTGCCCACAAAATTATTTCCTAGTGTGATAACAAACAGCAAAGCCAAAAGGGAAAACCTAACACTCTAGTTTTGGGGCCCAAAGATGATTCTCTCTACCTAGATCAATGTGATAAGCGACACGTGCATTAGTGATTATCTGCAAACATTCCCATCCAGGAACATATGCAAAGATGTCATGAATGTCACCCCCAAACACTCGAGCCTTTAAAATATTGGTTCCTGGGGTGGTAGTATCCGGAGGTAGCGGAACTTTTAGAAGCCAGGCATAGAGAGCACGCTCTGGAAGGCAGTTCCGGGTCTTAACGCACTTCTCTCTTTGCTCTCCGGCTGTGAAGTGAACAGTTCTACTCAGTACCTGCTCCCATCCTGGTGTGTTGTCACCATAGGCCCAAGGTAACAGAGATCGCAGCAGACCTTCCAAAGCTGTAAGTCAACGGAAACCTTTCTCTTACAAGCTGCAAAGCTTGGGTACTTCCTTTAGGAACAATGTCTCCAACCCAGCATCACTTTTTTACAAATAGGATCCCCAGACCTCAAAAAATTACTTTTATGAATGAGACTACTATATACAGTTAACAAAGCCCAGACACTATTGTGGATGCCCACAAGTGCTGGCTGACCGGAGTCGGATACAGCTATCACCTGGGAGGCTCTCCTAGTGCATGACAAATACTGAGGGGACAGCAGGGCCTGATGACACAGACTGAGATCTCGGTGGCTCAGCAGGCTGAAGCATCAGTTCAAAGTTCAGGGCCAGCCTGAGCAACTTAATAAGACCCGCTGTGAGAATAACAAATGAAAAGAGGACTGGATAGCTAGGTACTGGTAAAGTACTCGACTGGCTCGTGAAGAAGTCCAGTCCAATCTCCAGTGCTGTAAAAATAATATTAAATGGGAACAAGGGTGGAGGAGGGTCAAAAGGGGGAATGAATGAGAGCAATGTATAATGGCATACATGCATACATACATACATATACATGTATGTGAAAGTACTATAGTAAAACTCATTACTTTGTATGCTAATTCTGTTAAAAATTAATTTAAATTATGGCAGAAAGAATACCAACTGCCAGGGGCCAAGCAAGCAGATCAGCATGGTTGTAAACAAGGGGCTTATATTTGCTGGTCAGCGCTTCCTTGGCTCCAGACATGTGCTAAGCGCAGAGGCATTCTGAGTCACTCCAATACTAGATAAGGCACACCGAGGGAGGACGGAGAGCCACAACTCAAGTGAGGAAAACCAGCAGAAACCGGGGAATGCAGACGGCCTGACCTGGGAAGGGGGGGGACTGCGGGGGGGGGAGGGAGCTGGGATGGGGAGGGTCTAAACGACAGAATTCCCCATGGGAAGCATGGGCAAATGGAGAAATCATAGTTGTCAGATCCCCTCGAGCTGCAGAGCCCACACGGCACTGATTTCCCGTCAAGATTTTCCTTGTCTTCATTCACTTTCTTTTTCTACATTCTCTGAAGAACTGCAAATTGGTGACAGGCAACTAAGTCCCTGAGTCCGGGCACCATGGGGCTCAGCTCGGTGCCTGTCACATGGCTTCAGCTCCACATCTTGAATCGATAAAGAAAGTAAGGGTTAGAAATAATAGTCAATTTTCTTTTTTAAAGTCCTTAAAACTTGAAGATTTTAGTAAATACTGGTTATGCGTTCAAATATCTTTTATGCACTCAAAAAGGAAAAGTCTAAATATTTTAGGTCAAAGTCTAGGCATGAAACACTCTAAGAATGATATACAAAAGAATGAGGTCAAAGAGTAATTAGATCTTATAAAATACACAGAAGCTACTCCAGCAACCTGAGACAGGGGCTTTGTCTTTTACAGACCATTGCAGGGTACAGCATTTTTAGTCTAAATTTGTTTCCTCTAAATTTCATTTTTAAGTTATTCATATGTGTGTGTGTGTATATATATATATATATATATATATTGCAATAGAAAAAGGAATTCTTTGGTCAGTTTTCCCTAACATCATCTTAACCATAATCAAAACCAAGAAACAACATTAATGCAATTTTACCCACTGGAGACTTTACTCAAATTTCATCCAAATTAACTGTTTCAGTGACATCATTGCATTTTTTCCCAAGGTTCAATGGTATATTTCCATTTCCTCAGCCTCATCCAGTTTGTGACAACCTCAAAGTCTTTACCTGTCTTTTAAAGTGTGAGTGTACACATGCATTCCATGTGCACATGCAGAGGTCACAAGACCACTTTCAGAACTCAGTTCCTGCCATCTGTCTTCTTGGGACAAGGTCTCCCCTTGTTTCTGAACATCACATGCCAGGCTAACTGGCCCATGAGCTTCTGCCAATTTGTCTGTCTCCTCCTATCTCACTAAAGGATGCTGGGCTTAGATGCACAGCCCCACATTCAGCATCTCATGTGAGTTCTGGGGATCAAGTTCAGGTCATCGGGCTTGTGCAACATTAACTTTTACTCCCCACACCACCTTCCAGGCTCCAGCATGCAATGCTTCTGAAGGGCAATAGTGAGTTATTTGGGGCAGAAGTGATGTTTTCTTGTGACCTGAGTATGAGGTTGTACACTTGGGCAGGAACACAAGGCGATGTGCTCTGCTCTTGGTTAGGATATCTGCAGGGTCTCTCCATTGCAAGGACACTTTCTTTCCTTTAAAGTTAGTATCTTGGGAAGAAGACGTTGAAATTCTGCAAATCCCTGTCTTCTCAAACTCTCAGCATTGGACTGCACTGTATCACTGATTAGTTGGTACCTTAACTGTGATTGTCTATCCCCCAACTACTTCTGTATTTATTAAATGAAATTCTTCTACATGCTGCCCTACATCATTCATTAGATTATCAATTTCTTTTTTCATTTTAAAAAACCGTTTGTTTGTTTGTTTGTTTTATGTGTATGGTGTTTGGTCAGTTTCCCCAACATCAATATCTTAATGGTAATCAAGCCCAAGAAGCGATGCTATGCAGCACCAGGTCTGTTTGCCTTCTCCAGGGTGATCTTCTTCAATAATGTAGTATTCCACTCACACTCTTGTTAAACTCACTGATACTGTGTATCAGCTCTGATGCAGTGTGTCAGTTCTGATGCTGTGTGTGTATGTGTGTGTGTGTGTATCATCAGCTCTGATACTGTGTATGAGTTCTGATACTGTGTATGAGTTCTGATGCTGTGTATGAGTTCTGATACTGTGTATGAGTTCTGATGCTGTGTATGAGTTCTGATACTGTGTATGAGTTCTGATGCTGTGTATGAGTTCTGATACTGTGTATGAGTTCTGATACTGTGTATGAGCTCTGATGCTGTGTATGAATTCTGATGCTGTGTATGAGTTCTGATGCTGTGTATGAGTTCTGATACTGTGTATGAGTTCTGATGCTGTGTATGAGTTCTGATACTGTGTATGAGTTCTGATGCTGTGTATGAGTTCTGATACTGTGTATGAGTTCTGATGCTGTGTATGAGTTCTGATACTGTGTATGAGTTCTGATACTGTGTATGAGTTCTGATACTGTGTATGAGTTCTGATGCTGTGTATGAGTTCTGATACTGTGTATGAGTTCTGATGCTGTGTATGAGTTCTGATGCTGTGTATGAGTTCTGATGCTGTGTATGAGTTCTGATACTGTGTATGAGTTCTGATACTGTGTATGAATTCTGATGCTGTGTATAAGTTCTGATGCTGTGTATGAATTCTGATGCTGTGTGTCAGTTCTGATGCTGTGTTATCATCAGCTCTGATGCGGTGTGTCTTCTCTTGGATGCTCACCCCTGATTGAGAGGATTTTGTTTCTGCTCTTTTTCCTTTTCACATTTTTCATCAGTTTTACTAACTTGTTTTTAAGTTCATTAGGCCTATCCTGGGGCTTTGCTCCTGTGTTTTCTATTCCTTATAGGGTCTTAAAATTCTGCTGAAATTGTCCATTTCCTTATGCTGTCTTCCTCCCTCGTTAATGTTTTCAATGCAGTACTCACAGTAACTACATTTTATTATTTCTAATCCCTGTTGACTGTGTTGTCTCTTGAGACATGAACCATTACATGTCTTCTATTCTGTCCAAAACCTGACATCTTGCAAAGAAAATTAGATTTAGGGCTGGAGAGATAGCTCAGCGGACAAGAGCACTGACTTACGGAGGTCCTGAGTTCAATTTCCAGCAACCACATGGTGGCTCACAACCATATGTAATGGAATCTGATGCCCTCTTCTGGGGTGTCTGAAGACAGCTACAGTGTACTCATATAAATAAAAATAAATAAATCTTTTTAAAAAAAGAAAGAAAGAAAATTAGATTTAAGGTAACGGTTTTTAATGCCTAAAAATGGATTCTCCCCCCCACCCACCCCCCTTCGGGTGGGACTGAGCAGGCTGCTGGTTTGGTGTGAGGTTAGGACAGTCAACATACACAATCTTTGATTCTTCTGGGGTGACCTGCCTTAAGAGTAAGGATGTGTTTGTGGTGGCTTTTCTCAGCATCTCCTAGTCACTGGGTTTTGGTCTGCACTTGACGTAGTCTCACTTACTAAGGAGTCTTCCCCCATCTGAACAGCTACAGGCCTCTGACACACAGTACTCGCTGCTATGGAAATGGTGGTGTTCTGATTGAGCATCAGTTCTAGACAGTCACTCTCTCCCTTGGGACCAGGGATGTGCCTTCTCCACACTTCTGTCCTTCCCCAGTGCAGCTCTGAGTCCACACCCTCCCTTCAGGGTATGTTTGCCTTCTCTCTTTCTCTCTCTCTCTCTCTCTCTCTCTCTCTCTCTCTCTCACACACACACACACACACACACACACACACACACACACACACACCCTTGCAGGCCCAAGGGTTTGTACCTGTACCCTAAAGGAAAGAGAGGTTCTTGTTTTTTCCTTATTGGGTTGGTACAAGACCCTGAGTCTTCTTATCTACCTCCTTTCGGTAGAGAACAAGAAGATACAAGAGAGGAGTCTTGGTCAAGTTCCTTGTCACATCCGCAGCAGCCGTTTCCCTTCCCCGTGCACCCTTGGGGATCATCTGGGAGTTCTTGGAGAAAAGGCCTAGGCTTCCGAGTTAACTACCCTCTGCAGCCTCTGGGGACTCCACACCCTCTTGAAAGCCCACAAGCAGCAGCTATTCCAAGTTCCATTACCATCAGAATTCTGAGCAGTGTCTCCCTGTGGTAAGCGAGTCTGCGAAAGCAAGTTCTCTTCTGAGCAGTGTCTCCCTGTGGTAAGCGAGTCTGCGAAAGCAAGTTCTCTCATCTCTCCTTGCAGACCTGTCTCCTCTTAGGCCTCCGGCTCCCCGGCTGCCCTGTAATCTCTGTACCCTGGAGCTCAAAAACAGCAAGGCATGCTAAAGTGTGCAGATTCTTGTTGCCATGTGTTAAGGTCAGAGGTTATGCTCTTTCTGTATCAGAATTGGGTCTCTACTAGTGCCTGAATTTGTTTATTAAAAGGCGAGCCTCATTAGGAAGTCAACTTAAAAGGACTGTTCCAAATTAAAATATTCTAACGCAATTTCGAATCTTCAAGCCTAATGAGAGAATCTGGGTTGTTATTATTTGTGATTTATTTTTCTGACTGTTGATAATTCATCAAGAAAGGACTTGTTATTCCCCTAGCGATAAATTCAGAACCAAATTGCAATAATGCATTTAAACATAAACTCTACTAAGAGCTCAGCCTAATAAAAAGCACGCAGCAGTGGAGAATGATTCCCTAAGAACATCGGCTCCGTGCCTGGCAGTGTGCTCCCGGAGTGCCGGCTCTTGGTCCCCAGAATTTTGCTTCACAAAACATTTTCTTGAATCTCTTGAGAGATTACTGTAGGGTTAAAAGTTGTCTTAAGCTCAAAGATCAAATAGGAAAAAAAAAAGACCCTGTAATTCTCTATAGCTGCCCATTGATCTTTCCCATCTGTTGTGCAAGAGAGGAGGTGTGTCTTAAGTTTGAAAACAGAAAACCTTCTTAACTAGAAATGTCAGTGAACTGGCAAGTGATCAGAGGGAATTCTTCTATAAGAGATCCAACTCCTTTTTGCCAAAATATCAATGATGTCAACAAAAGAAAAATAAAATCCAGTTAGTGGAGTACTGTCTTTTATTTCTATCTTTCTTCTGCGGATGCATCGAAGGATCCGATTTCTATTATGAAACCCCACATAGTAAATGAGTTTCCAACCATCAAGACTTTATGTGCACAAGCTTTCGAGTGAATGATGAGAGACAGCTGGAGTAAGACTCTGAGAGGGGCAGTTAACTGAGCCCAGCCTCCCAGTCGATACCCTCAGCATCCTGGCCTCTCCCTCACAAAAGAGCCCAGAAACCCAGTCCTTACCTACAGCTGAACCTTGGAAACAACTGAGAAATACCCACGAGGCAAATGAGTGGCATCTTTTTTGGAACAGATTAAATGTTTTTGTCTCTTTAAACAAATGCACACCAACAATTATGGCCACTAGTGACCCTCAGTGCATTCTGGAACGAGGTTTTTTTCCTTTCCTTGATGTGCTGCTGGCAACTCTCCCGTCTCACAATTACTGAGTCATACAGCTAATTAGATGATTGCTGCGGTATGTAAATGAGGCTTTAATAAAGTTGTATAAGAAAAAAGACAATCCAGCAAGATGGGTAAACACACATGCTGTCGAGTCTGACGACCTGAGTTCAATCCCCAGAAACCCCTGTGGTAGGAGCAGCAACCAGTACCCACAAGCTGTCCTCTGAGCTCCACACGTGTGCTGTGATGCAGCTAGACAGACAGACAGACAGACAGACAGATTGACAGATTGACAGACAGAGAGTCGCCAAATCTATTCTTGCTGAAGTAATGAGTAAATTCCATGACTACTCACTCTCCTTCCTCATACAGAAACAAATACTCTAAGAAAGATATGAATTCAGTCTCTGTATCCACATGCCAAAGAATCCATTTGAATACCCACATCGATCCACATATGAAAATTCACTCAAAATAACACATCCAAGACCTAAATGTAAAGTTAAACACACAACTCTTAGAAGGAAATTCAGTACAAATCTTCACAACCTTGGGTTAAATAGCAATTTTGGATGTATGTTTTTGTTTTTTTTTTAATTTTTGTTTTTGAGAAAAGGACTCACTACATAGCCAGGGCTGGCCTAGAATTTGACCCTCTATGTGCCTCTGTGCGGATTACCAGCAAGCATCACCACTCCTGGAAATACTTTTCCTTAAATGCAATACCAAGATTACAAGTAATATATATATTTAAAGATAAAACAGATTTTTATCAAATGTAAGTACTTCTGAATCAAAGTGCACATTAACGGGGGTAAGAAAGCAAGCTGGACATGGTGGTTCACTCCTGGAGAGCCAGGCATGGTGGTTCACTCCTGGAGAGCCAGGCATGGTGGTGCACTCCTGGAGAGCCAGGCATGGTGGTGCACTCCTGGAGAGCCAGGCATGGTGGTTCACTCCTGGAGAGCCAGGCATGGTGGTGCACTCCTGGAGAGCCAGGCATGGTGGTGCACTCCTGGAGAGCCAGGCATGGTGGTGCACTCCTGGAGAGCCAGGCATGGTGGTGCACTCCTGGAGAGCCAGGCATGGTGGTGCACTCCTGGAGAGCCAGGCATGGTGGTGCACTCCTGGAGAGCCAGGCATGGTGGTGCACTCCTGGAGAGCCAGGCATGGTGGTGCACTCCTGGAGAGCCAGGCATGGTGGTGCACTCCTGGAGAGCCAGGCATGGTGGTGCACTCCTGGAGAGCCAGGCATGGTGGTGCACTCCTGGAGAGCCAGGCATGGTGGTTCACTCCTGGAGAGCCAGGCATGGTGGTGCACTCCTGGAGAGCCAGGCATGGTGGTGCACTCCTGGAGAGCCAGGCATGGTGGTGCACTCCTGGAGAGTCAGGCATGGTGGTGCACTCCTGGAGAGCCAGCCACTTGGAGACTGAGGCAGAGAAATCACTTGAGCCCTAGAGCCTGAATCCAGGCGAGCAAACCCAGCAGGGGATCGGGGAACAGTCACAAGGCCCAGCCAGGCAGGGCTCTGGGTTTGATCCCTAGCAACCCCAAAACTAAAACAAGAAAGAAAAAGGGAAGAAGGGAAACTATAAAAGCTCAGCAGGGAAAGGCACTTATCTTGGAGGCTAAGGATCTGAGTTCAATTCCTGGGACCACCAGACGGTGGGAGGAGAGAGCAGAGCACTGTAAGGTGTCACGTGCACATGTGTACCTGTGTGCGTGTGACATACACAATAAATGATATAAAGCTTTTAAAAGATGCTCAATAGCTTTTGTCACTAGGAAAAAAAACATACATCACATTCAGAATGAGATGCCACTTCAATCCTAACCAGTACAGCTATAATCTTCATTGACCTGAGTATTGGTAAGAACTTGGAGAAACTGGAACCTTTGATACTGATGAGGCGATGTGTAGGACACAGTAGGGCACCTACTCAATAGGACACTGCAGTTCCACTCCTAGTTGCATAGTTAAAAGAAATAAAGACACATCTACAAAAACTTAGCTCCTGGCAACATAATTCCTAATAGACAGGGGGGAGGGGATATTCAAATGTCCACCAACTGACAAATGGATGGCCAGTGTAGTGCCCAGGCAGGGGCACAGCATTCAGACAGGAGAGGAATGAAGTAAATACAGATTACCACAGCAACCAATCTGGAAATTAGTGTTCTAGATAAAGGAGCTAAGATGGGCACAGGGCGCGTGCCTACAGTGAGAGGTAGAGGCGGGAGGACCTTGAGTTCAAGGCCAGCCTGGGCTACACAGCAAGTTCTTCTAGACCAGCCTGGGTGACATTAGGGAGAATCTGGAAAGGGAAAGGAAAGAGGGAAGGAGGGAGGGAGGGAGGCTGGGAGGGAGGGAGGGAAGATGGGAGAGAAGAGAAGGGAAAGATGGGGAAAAAGAACGGGAGGGAAGGAATAATCAATAGAGACAGGAAACAGCTTTGTAATTTTCAAAGCACAGGGAAAGAAAACTTGAGAGGTATGGGATTCCTCCAGAGCAGTGGTTCTCAACCTTCCCAATGCTGGGCCCCTTTGATACCATTCCTGGTGCTGTGGTGACCCCCCCCAGCCATAAATTATTTTGTTGCTACTTCACAAACTACTTTGTAGTTTTGCTAACAGTTATGAATCATAACATAAACATCTGTGTTTTTCGATCATTTTAGGCAACGCCCTTTCAAGGGGTCACGACCCACAGGTTGAGAACCGCTGCTCTGAGGCATGATGAAAATGACCTAGTGCTGTTTCTTCTTGAATTACATCAATTTGATCTCAACCTTTTTCTTACTGTGGGGTAAAAAAATGGAGGAATAAGAAAGAGTAGCAAGGCTGGGTAGTGGTGATGCACGCCTTTAAACCCAGCACTTGGGAGGCAGAGGCCGCGGATTTCTGAGTTCAAAGCCAGTCTGGTCTACAGAGTGAGTTCCAGGACAGCCAGGGCTACACAGAGAAACCCTGTCTTGAAAAAACAAAACAAAAAAGAAAGAGAGAGAGAGAGAGAGAGACAGAGACAGAGACAGAGAGACAGACAGACAGAGAGAGAGAGAGAGAAGCCAGGATCACAGTAAGCATGGAACACATGAGAGAAGACAAGGTATGAGTGAAGAGGGTCCCAATGGCCTGGGAGCTCATCAGCAGAGGCCGGCCTGCATCCAGATGCCCACGGCTGCTGAGGGAAGAGCATCTGCATCTGTCCCGCACAGTGCCACAGAGGCTGGCCCCTCAGTTACCAACCGCTGACTGCTGACCTCTGCTTCAGAGATTACAGGAGTCACACAGCAGCTGCAGCCCATTAGTGTGTTGTAAAATCAATTTAAAAGGGGATTAGCAGCCTTTTCTTATTAAGTAAACTGAACAAGGGAATAAAGATGAAGGTAATAAAATCTATATGGTGATGCAGGTAACAAGGTATTATTTACTGGTTTCAGTTACCAATGTGGATCAGTTTATATGGAGAAGAGATATAAAGTGTACTGTGAATTCTAGTACCAAATTTATTTGAGGAAAAAAAAACCCTAGTCTATGATAATAGTGAAAGTCTCTCTTATAGACCGTTAACATCATAAAAGTATAAATCTATTGAATTCTTCAGTAAGAAAATCAAAACATGAGCATTAGAAAGCTGGCTCAGGGGGGCTGGTGAGGTGGCTCAGAGGGTAAGAGCACTGACTGCTCTCACGAAGGTCCTGAGTTCAAATCCCAGCAACCACATAGTGGCTCACAACCATCTGTAATGAGATCTGACGCCCTCTTCTGGTGAATCTAAAGACAGTTACAGTGGACTTACATATAATAATAAATAAATCTTTGGGCCGGAGCAAGCAGGGAGTGAGAGGAGCAGGGTTGAGTGGAGTGAGCAGAGGTCCTAAATTCAATCCCCAGCAACCATATGATGGCTCACAACCATCTGTACAGCTACAGTGTACTCATATACATAAAATAAATAAATCTTTTAAAAAAGAAAGAAAGAAATTAATAAAGCTGGCTCGGTGGTTAAGTGCTTGCTGTGCACGCATGAGGACCTGAGTTTGAATCTCCGGCCCCCACCCCCAAACATACACACATAAAAGCTGAGCATAGCAATGTCCGCCTGTAACCCCAGCACTAGATAAGAGAGGCCGACATGTGCCAGCCAGTCTCTCAGAAATGGTGAGGTCCATGTTCAGTGAGACACGTTGTCTCAAAAACCACAAGGTGAGTAATGGCAGGCAGGCAGACAGACCAGCAGACAGATAGACACACGCACATTGACACAAAGAGAAATAAAATTTACATATTAACAAGCCCACCTATAACCAAGAATTACATGTTACATGATATGCCTGTAAACTACCCAAGAAAAATACACACTCATTGCTATTTTCTGATTAATTTTCTCTTCCTAGAGTGGACTGTTTAAGAAAGAAACAAAGTATCTAGGACCCTGAGAAATGGCTCAGGAGCTAATAGCGCTGTTACATATGATGATTTGTATATGCCTGGGTCCAGAGAGTGGCACTATTAGAAGATATGGCCCTGTTTGAGTAGGTTTGGCCTTGTTGGAGTAGGTGTGTCACTGTGGGCATGGGCTTTAAAACCCTCATCCTAGCTGCCTGGAAGCCAGTCTTCTAGCAGCCTTCAGATGAGGATGGAGAACTCTCAGCTCCTCCTGCACCATGGCTGACTGGATGCTGCCGTGCTCTCACCTTGGGGATAATGGACTGAATCTGAACCTGTAAGACAGTCTCAATTAAATGTTGTCCTTTATAAGCGTTGCCTCAGTCATGGTGGCTGTTTGCAGCAGTAAAACCCTAAGACAGAAGTTGGATCCAGGCACTGGAGTATTGCTGTGATAAACCTGACCATGCTTTTGTTTAGAAGAAGGTGGATTTGGGAACTCTGGATTTGGAAAGCCGTGGAATGCTTTAAATGGGGCTTAATGGGCCACCCTAGTAGGAATATGGAAGACATTCTTACTGAGTATGATTTGAATGGTGTAAACCTGGCCTAAGAGGTTTCAGTGGAGAATTTCAAAGTGTGGCCTAGAGACTGTTTTTTGTGGTATTTTGGTGAAGAATTTTTGCCCTTGTCTGAAGAGTCTGCCTGAGGCTAACGGTGAAGAGACTCAGATTAATTGCACTGACAAGGGAAGTCTCAGAAACGCTCATCATAGACTTTGTTCTCTGGTTAAGTTTCATGAAGAACATTTTAAACAAGCGTAGCAAGCTGAGAAAGGAAAAATATAAAATATATGGTTTGGGGCACAGGAAGTGAAATGGAGCTGAATCCTTTGTTCAAGGATATTAAATTGAATTAAGGGAGTAATTACCTAGGGGCAAAATCCCACCCAGCTAAATGGGTCCAGACATGGTAGTACAAGCCTTTAATTCCAGGAGGCAAAGACAAGCAGATCTCTGAGTTCAAGGCCAGCCTAGATCAGAGCAAATTCTAGGTAAAGAAAAATTTAAATCCAGCCTTGGTGTACACCACCTTTAATCCCAGTGTTTAGGAGAAACAGATGCAGATTTCTGAGTTAAAAGTCAGTCTACAGAGCAAGATCCAAGACAGCCAAGCTCAGGCACTAAAGGATTTGGAAAACAGAAAGCTAGTGATAATGTAATAGAACAAGGGAGCCATGTCCCAGCCCCAGGAACCAGCTTTGGCCATGTGGGTCTGGCTTTCAAGTTCAGAATACATGGGACTACTGGGACAATTAATGCTGGTTAGCTGGAGCTAAGAAATTAGTGGTGGTTAAGAAGAGATCAGCATCACTGAGGTGAAATCTTCGGAGAAGTGTTTTCTGAGAGCACAAAGAAGCTGTGTTCCAGAGATAGCCAAGGTTGTACCTCCTGCTGCAGCAGGACTTGGTACTGTGTAAGAGTCACCCAGGTGGCACTGGTTTTGAAGGCATGAAGGGGTCATGGAGAGCAGCAGAGGCTCGGCACTGTGAGAGGCTGCGGAAGGCCACTGGTGAAGGTGCAGCCTCAGTTACAGTTGATGGCTAAGGACTGAAGGGATCATATAAAGGAGATGAAAGTTGGCACCATGAAGAGAGCCTATGAGAGGCTATTGGTGAAGCCTACTTGCAGCAGAAGACCCCAGAATATTGGAGATGCCAGTATCATGGGGTGATCACCAAGAACAGCAGCAATAGTGGAGTGAATCAACCTGAGCTTAGAGTGCTACAGAGGGCAGAGCTAGAGAAGTAACACCTTTGGAGGAGCCCAGAAGATCATGTGTGGATCCCAGACATTGAAACAAGAAGCTGTAACATTGAAGTTGCCTTGGAGACCCCAAGATGTTTGAGATGCCAGAGTCATGGGCTATCTGCTGAGGAAAGCTGCTAACAGGGAGTGGAACCAGCCAAGGAGAAAGAAAGGAGTTGGAGATCTGAAGACTGCTTTGACATCAGACAAGATGATGCAGAGTTTGGAGTTTGCCCAGCTGGTTGCCTGTATTGATTCGGGGATTTCAGTTAAGTGATTGGATGAATCTCAGAAGAGACTTTGAACTCTGGACTTTTAACATTGTTGAGACTGCTATAGACTATGAGGACTTACGTTTTTAGGTATGGCCCCTATAGACTCATATGTTTGAACAAGCCTATAAGGAAGAGGGACTGGAATTTGATCGCTTGTATATGCTTGGCCCAGAGTGTGGCACTATCAGAAGGCGTGGCCCTGTTCGAGTAGGTGAGGCCTTTTTGGACTAGGCATACACTGTGGGTGTGGGCTTTAATACCCTCAGTCTAGCTGCCTGGAAGTCAATCTTCTGGTAGCAGCCTTCAGATGAAGATGGAGAACTCTCATCTCAGCTCCTCCTGCACCGTGCCTGCCTGGATGCTGCCATGTTCCCACCTTGGTGATAATGGACTGAACCTCTGAACCTGTAAGCCAGCCTCAATTAAATGTTGTCCTTTACAAGAGTTGCCATGGTCATGGTGTCTGTTCACAGAAGTAAAATCCTAACTAAGACACTACACAAACATGGGGACCTGATTGGGTCCCAGCACATAACAAACCAGAAGAGGTCTCACTTGTGCCTGTAACCTCCACATTAGGAGGACCAAGTAGACAGGAGATCCCTGAGGCTTGCTGGCTTCCAGCTTAACTAAAAAAAAAAAAAGCTGCTGGATCCGGGAGAAGTCTCAAAAGACTAAGGCAGAAAGTAATAAAAGCTGCCCCATGCCACCTTCTGACGCTGCACAATGGGATATCCCCTACATGCACACATACACATACCACACACTCCCACACATAAAAGGAAACAAAATGTCCAGAAACCAACCCATCTCTATGCTTTGGTTTCAACTTCAATTCCCCAAACTGCTTTGGAAAGAGAAAACTAGCAAAGAAAGAAACAAAACCATTTCTCTGTTGTTTTGCTAAGATCAAATCTTTTTTCCCTTTTGGAGACACAGTCACTCCAACTGGTTACATTTACTTGTTAAACAAAACCTTAAATGTAAAGACAACTAATTCCCCATGTTTCTCCTATTTAGTGTAAATGAAATGGATATTTGAAGGATTCACAAAAATAAGTTAGTAATCTCAAAATGTTCCAAAGGTAAGTCTTCTTCTACAGGACAAAAGGCATAAAACATCCAGAAATCTGTTAGGTGGGGGTGTGGCTCCGTAGCAGGACACTTGCCTAATATACTCGGGGTCCTGGATTTGATCTCCAACAAAACCCTCACTCCTGAGAGAAGCAGCATTTTGAAGTGTTCACAGATGATGTTTCCAGAGTGTGTTGTTGTTGTTGCTTGCATCTTTGTGACACTGTCTTGTACACAGCCCAGATTGGCTTTAGACTTGAAATCCCTCTGCCTCAGCTTCCAGAGTGTGTGCACCACCATTCCCAACCTCCATTGTTTTTTTTATTGAGTTTTTTATTATTAGACTCTATTGAGCCTATAATCAACACCTATATTTCCCAATTAGCCTAGTGTGTTTACCTCAACCTAAAATATTATCTTACATTTTACCTTATATACTGAAGATAAATTTATCAGGTGAGTATTCTGCAAAAGTCATCTTTTACTTCAGAAACCGAAGAAGAATGGTTTCGGAAAAATGGTATCTCAAACTCGTTTAATATTTAAAGGTGGCAATGCATTCATTAATACATAAGCAAGCTCCACAGTGCTTCTGACACACACAGAAGGAAGCCTGTGAGATGATGGGAATGCTTACTGTGCGGTCCCCGTCAACCTGGAGTGTTCTTTTCCGCTCACACACGCTAGCTAAACTAACAGATTTTTAAAGGAGCTTCAGGTTTACCAACAAATCTTTCGAATTTGAGCTTTGGGGGTTGGGGTTATTTCCCAATTCTAAAATTTTAACTTTAGATATAAAAAAATCTTTGGATTCAGATTTTTTACCCAGTGAATCATCTCCACAAATGCCACGTGGGAAGATGATAGGCCACGTTTAGACGCTCTATAATGGCGCAGTCCGAGGGAGCTTTCTGCAAGAGTCAAAATGTCCTGGATCTGTCCCGATATAAAAAATCACCCCATGCGTTCTAACTGGAGATTTGAAACAAGGGTGGTGTGATTCAAGTACTTAACTTTAGGCTTATTATAAGTTAATTCAGATTTCAAGAGCTACATGAAACTGATAGTTGCCGAGCTACAAGTAACTCCTGGCGCCCGCCATCTTCTCCTGCAGCCTGCGCCTCCTGACCATCAGTTACAGAAGAGGCCGCCTACTCACTGTTATCCCTGTACTCCTAAGGAACACATAGATACTGCTACTTTATATCCGACAATTGTCTTTGTGTTTAGATACTGCTACTTTATATCTGACAACTGTCTTTGTGTTTCATTAGTATAAGAAGACTACAATAAATCTAAACCTTAAGACCAAAAAGAAAAAAAAATGTAAACCACAGAAAACAAATAGCTCTCAGTAATTATAAACAGACAAAACTGCTTTTGAGGGAGAAAACCAAAGGCACCTTTAAAAAGAGAATTAATTGATAGTTGAAACTTGAATATATAGATTAGGGCTGTAAATCACCGTGCAAGGCATTTCAATGCTAAAACCTTCTGAATTATAAAATGTTCCCACATCATGAGAGTACAGAACAATTGCTGAAGTCAGAAACCCAAGAAAAAATAATATATAGATTAGGAGTTAAGTAAAATCTCTCTCTCAGTCACTCATACACACACACACTCATACACACACACACACACACACGAGAATTTATGGTTAGGTTAGAATATGCAGAATTAAACAGACATAAAATAGCTTTAGGGAGGGCAATCTCTATATATCCTCTAACAAGCCAATGATCACTGGGAATCTCCAAGAAGATTAGGAAATTTATAAAAAACCTATCTGACCAAGAACCACAAAGTCTCAAATTTGTCTGTCTACAAACATCACCTTGGGATGCTTGTCCAACATGTAACACCTAGAAACCCACCTCAGAGATTCTGATAAAATACGTCTGTGGACACTGCCCCAGGGAATTCCAGTCCGGCCTAGGATATTCACAGCACTCAACAGAGAGCACATGCAAACTTAACTAGGAGTAAATGAAACCAGAGGGCAAGAGACAGAAGAGGAGACCAGGAAGGAGGTGGGGTAGTGGGGGAAGGGAAGGAAACACACTGATTAGAATATGGAGCAATAAGAAACCTGTGCAGTTAGAGGAAATGTGAAGTAATGCAGCTGACTTAGAAAATGTGATACTGTCTTGGAATGAAAACAAGAATTGACACAGAACCAGCAGTTCCATTTCTGAGTATGTGGGAAATATGCCCCTAATATCTGTGGGGACGATATGTTCGGGGAAATATGCCCCTAATATCTGTGGGGATGATATGTTCGGGGAAATATGCCCCTAATATCTGTGGGGATGATATGTTCTGGGAAATATGCCCCCTAATATCTGTGGGGACGATATGTTCTGGGAAATATGCCCCCTAATATCTGTGGGGACAATATGTTCTGGGAAATATGCCCCCTAATATCTGTGGGGACGATATGTTCCGAGTGCCATGGATCCCTGAAACATGAGTTATTATTACTAACACTTTCTATTGTTTTCTTTTCATCAAGTTCTATCATCAAGTTTAATTTTTAAGTTAGGCATAGTAAGAAACTAACAATAATAATAAATTACAGAAGTTACGCTGTCAGCAAAGTTATTCAAATGTGGTCTCTAAGGATATCCTGTAGTACCGTAAGCCCCTCTCTTATCTAGTACATGATGACAGTAACACACTTTACAGCTTCTCTTGGCACAGGTGAACTACCGACATTACTACTCTGGTACTTTAGGGGGCTTATCAAGAGTCAAGGTTCCATGAACAAAGCATTGTGGGATTGAGAGAGATGAGCAGATGAGCTAGTTGGACACTAGTGAGGAAACAGAATACACAACTCAGACACACTGGACAAGATGGGGCACAGTCTTGGCAAGGGCAAGACAGCTCAGACGTCATTACATTACTTGGGATAGGACACGGCTTTAAAACTCCTGAATTTTGTATTCCTGGAACCTTCCATTTAATGTCTTTGGACAACTACTGATCGTGGATAACTGAAACCATAGGAAGCGAAAGCGTAGGTAGGGAGCATTAATCTACCCAAGAGAGTTGACATCAAAGTCCTGACAACATACTTACACACCCAGGGTCACAGCTGCATTTTTTGAGAGAGGAAGACTGTGGTGTGTGTGTATGTTACTATAGGGCATCAGATCCCATCACAGATGGTTGTGAGCCACCATGTGGTTGCTGGGAATTGAACTCAGGACCTCTGGAAGAGCAATCAGTGCTCTTAACCGCTGAGCCATCCCTCCAGCCCAATTAATTGATTTCTTACAGGCAAAAAAAAAAAAAAAAAAAGAAGGTAATTCTGGGCTACAACATTTTGAGGAAATTTTGAAGTTTATAACAAGATAAAATTCTAAAAAATACTTGATAAGTGGGGGGAGAAAAACTAACTTCTAGAAGTTTCCCTCACAAATATGAGAAATAAACAAAAAAAAGGAGAGAAGAGAGAACGAGGGAGAAAGAGACAGAGACAAAGGCGGGAGTCAGCCGGGCTCAGAGGCCACATTCCAAAGTCCTCACCTGTCTTGTAAGATTGATTATCTCAATACAAGGGACGATTGTCTTTCCAATATTTCTTTCTCAACTTTAAAGTCTGGAGAAGTGCGCAGAGAGGGGAGCTTCAGAACACAAACGTACCATAAATCACAGGGACAGGCCTTCTCCAGGCTCGGTCAATTCTTCATTCAACACCTTCGAAGCACAAGGCAGCCTCGTGTACCCGGGGGATTAATTGTCATCTACTCATCGCTTGGGCCATCGAGCTCCACTGCCTCAGCCCGGCTTTCTAAAAGGACGGGTTTCCTCTCACTTGACCAAGGAAAAAGGTGGTGTGGGGGTGGAGGGGAGAAAATAACCACTAACACACACCCCCAGTTTAAACATGTGTTAGCAATTTGCCGCGTCTGTTCCATCCCTCGCACATACTCACGCATGTTCCTTTGTTCGGCCAATTGAAAGCTTAAGAAATCTTACCCATCCCTAAAAACTTAAACATGTCATTCCTAAGAGAAGCATAATCTGTCATGTGACTGCAGTGTATAATATTATCTGGTGTGCAGTCTACACACAACTCGTCCAACTGATTAAAAAAAAAAATACTGCTTTAGTTTTCTGGCTTAGGCCTGGATCTAATCTAAGTTTGCAGATTGAGACTGGTAACTGCCTCTTTGAGTTTCCTGCTGTGGAGAAGTCACACACATATGCCCATCTTCCTTGTTCTCAAGTTGTTTGGCTGGATTTTATTGAAGTACAATTCATGGCCTTTTAGTAAGACTGGTCTAGAATCTAACCCCATGTCTATCGCCCTGTGCTATTCCAAGGCTCGTTGCCAATATTCTTAACTGTGAAATGAGGATACAGTCAAACTCAAGTTGTCGCTATTGGGGCACCTTCCTATGCAGCAAGTGGGTCTCCACTGCCGTGCAGAGATGCCCTCCAGCCTTATGAAAACGAGAAGCGCTGGGCTCACGTGTCCAGCTTCTGTTTCAGCGGGTCTGAGGTGGGGCCTGACACTGCACATTGCTAACAAGTTGGTGTCAAAGCTGCTGGTGTGGAAACCACACTGGAGAGGCAACGCTCCAAGGTGAAAATATAGCAGATGTCCAAGGAACAATCACCTCATCCTCTGCTCATCCCTTTCCAAACATCAAAGTGCGGGCCTAGGAAAATAATACCCTTATACAGCAGACCCTTGACCAAGGCATGCCCGCTCCCAACCTAACTATTAGGAGATACAAATAATGTATAAACGTACAAACTGACTCTGAGCTGCAGCTGAAGCAAGCCAAGGCAGCCATCACCTGCCAACAGTAAAGTGGTCCAGGACAATTCAGACTGCTTTCTCCAGCAACAGGACCAGGGAGTCAAACAACAATCAGCCTAACATGGTCAGAACTCCACCAGTGACTGACAGGCCTCTTGGGTTTTCTCCTGCTTTCATTCAGAACCAACCAGAGGATGCTGTAGATTTTTATTTTCTATCTAAGTTGGTTGAGTTTTTTTGGTTTGGGCCTGGTTTAGTTTAAGACAGGATCTTGCTGTGCAAGTGGTCTGGAACTCAAAATTCTAGAGCCTGCACCTCTGGGTGCTGAGATACGGTACTTTTCTTGGCTCACCTATATCTTTCCCACACAAACTGCCTCTAGTCAGGGCATACCGATGGCTTCCCTTGGCTCCACTCTAAACTTTCCCAACTGTCAAACACAAGAGGATCTGACTGCCTTGCCACATACAGCAAGCTCTGATTAAGTTGCCCGGGTGATCTTCATTTTC
Organism: Tokudaia tokunoshimensis; assembly: GCA_036184795.1. Taxonomy (NCBI): domain Eukaryota; kingdom Metazoa; phylum Chordata; class Mammalia; order Rodentia; family Muridae; genus Tokudaia; species Tokudaia tokunoshimensis. The sequence goes on along the minus strand of BTHU01000013.1, from coordinate 15,977,497 downwards.
CTTAAATAAATAAATAAATAAATAAATAAATAAATAAATAAATAAGGTATTTGACTAAATATATAAATAAATTATTCGACTAAATAAATAAATTGACTTAAAAAAATAAATAAATAAGTGGTGGCCCACGCCTTTAATCCCAGCACTTGGGAGGCAGAGGCAGGCAGATTTCTGAGTTCAAAGCCAGCCTGGTCTACAGAGTGAGTTCCAGGACAACCAGGGCTACACAGAGAAACCCTGTCTCAAAAATATCATAAATAAATAAATAAATAAATAAATAGACTTAAAAATTTTAAATAATTTGACTTAATAAATAAATTTGACTTAAGATTAAATTATTTTACTTAAAAAAAAATAAACAAATTGACTTAAAAATAAATAATTTGACTTAAAAATAAATAAATTAATGTTATTTGACTTTAAAAAATAAATTATTTGACTAAAAAAAGTTAGAAAATCTCCATTTTATTTTTGTGATTTTTTTTTTCCCCACTGTAATTTAAAATCCCTTCTTCTGGAGGCAGGAGTGCAAACCTTGCTGTGGAATCAGAGGAGCTGGCTGTCAAGATCCGACGTTCCAGCTATGACGGGTTACATGAGTTCTGTGATCTTCTGCACATCAGTTTCCTTGCTGCCATTCTCAATGAGAGAAAAAAACAAAAATGACCAGTGCTCGGGGCTGCTGTAGGTGTGGCCAACGGGGGAGGAAGGGGGGACCTCGGGGCCTGGCATGGACGATGCTCTGTGAAGCCTGTTGCTTTCCCCAGTCCATTTAATCCTGTGAATCAACAGTCCATTGTTGTTGGATTGAGACTCTTCTCATTTTGGGTGCTGAAAGTTACCGCACGTCTTTTCTTGCGCACACGTACTGTTTTGACAAGTGGCAGAGAAGGTCCAAAGCACGCGCAGGACTCAAAAGGGCTGAAGTTCAACCGGTAAATAATAACCAAAGTCACCATGCCGTTCTCTCAGAAATGCCCGTTAGGCCACCATCGCTCAACTGTCCCTCTGATTACCCAGCCTGCACCTGGCCGGCCACCTCAAGACATTAGTCATCTGTAATTTAACAGGAATTGGGGTTACACAGGTGTGCATCTGTTAAAGTCATCTAGCGGGGACACTTGGGACATACACTCACTGTAACACATCCCTTAATCCAGCTGGTCTCCCTTGTCAAATCATGACGTCTCAAGGACCTCAAGGAACAAATATTCAACTTTTGAACTCTCAAAACTAGACCTTTGCCTATCCTGTGTGAGAATCACAGTAAACGCCTCATTGATCAAAGGAAGACAAACTCAAGAATTTGAGGGCCTGGGGCTGGAGAGATGGCTCAGTAATTAAGAGCACTGGTTGCTCTTCCAAATGGCCTAAGTTTGACTTCTAACACCCACAAGGTGGCTCACAACTGTATGTAACCTCAATCCCAGGGGATCAGACATTCTCTTCTGACCCCCATAGGGACAAAGCACTTAATGGTGCACAGACACATGCAGGAAAAACACTCCTACATATACAATAAATAGCTTAAAAGATTTAAAGAATTTAAGAAATTATATGTATTGGAATTTATTCTGAAAAGCATTTATTAGGTTCTCCATCATGCTGACAGTAGTGGCGCACACCTTTAATCCCAGTGCTTGAGAAGCAAAGGCAGGCAGATCTCTGAGTTCAAGGCCGGCCTGGTCTACAGAGTGAGTTCCAAGACAGCCAGGACCACACAGAGAAACCCTGGTGTGTCTGTGTGGTGGTGGTGGGTGGGGGTGAGAATCAGAATGGAAATGCCATAACGAAACCTATTATATCATATGGTGACTTTAAAAAAATAATTTTAAAGTACAATTTTAAGTAATGATTATATCTGGAAAGTTATTGCAATTATTTAAATTTCACTTATTATAAAACAGAGCTCTGTTAATAAACAAACTAGTGGTTTCATTATATATGACCCTACTGCCACCTAGTGGAAATGCCTGGCTATTACCATACTTGAAAAGTCCCAAAAAGAAGACAAGACTCCCAAATGGGCTGGAGGGACAGAAAGCAAACATAATTAAACCACAAACATGCAGGAGATCCCACAAGGGAACATTCCTTTCTGTTTTGATCACTTTTGTGTGCCTAGAGCCAAGGAGATTGGCAGAGTACCTTGTTGGCTTTCAGTGACTATTTATTAGCTCACTGACAAGACCCAGGGAAGACATTTAGTCATTCAAAGGCAATAGAATTTTATTCAGACAATGGATTATTCAGTACTAAAAGGAAATGAGCTATTAAGCCGCAGAAGCAAGGATCAACTTTCAATGCATGTTGTAAAGTGAAAGAAGTAGATTTGAAAGGGTTACATACAGTATGATCTGAATCCCTGTGGCATTCGGGAGAAGGCAAGGCCATGGAGGTAGGAAGAGCAGTGGTGGCCAGGACTGAGAGAGAGGAGGGAACGGACAGAACTGGATACATGTCACTCTCCATTTGTCAAAACACAGAGAATATGCAATGCTGAGTGAATCTTAATACAAGCATTAGCTGTTGGGTGATGTGTCACATGAGTCAGGAGTTGTAACAACTGTACTTAGGCTTAGGATGTAGACAGTGAGGACAGTTGTGTTTGAGGAGTACAGTACATATGTTACCTCTTTGTACCTCTATACTCAAGACTAGTCCAAAACACAAAATCTATTTAAAAAGACATTATACACATACACATGTATACACACACACACAACACACACACACACACAATGTTCCACTCTGACTTAACAGACCTCTGTGTAAAATCTGCATTTAATGAGTACATCCAATGCATGATGCTTGCTAGATGTGGTTACCTGAGAGCCAGCATTTATCAGGCTAAGATAAATAGGAGTTTAAGACCAGCCTGGAGAAAGATGTAATTCCAACTCATCTAACATTTTGATGGTGCTTACTGGGTACCACACACTGTCTTACCCGTTTCACAAACATCAGATCATTTAATGTATACAACATCTGTGACTGCTACTCCTGGTTGCCAATCTTACACCTGGAATGAACTTCAATCCAGACGTGGAGGGCAAACCTACGAGAGATTGGTTTTTTTTGCTTGGTTGTAAGTGTGTGGACCCACTTCTAGTTAGGACTTTTGGTGGAAAGGCACCCGCCTTTTATCTGTATCTTGAGGAGGGAAGACACACCTATGATCTGGGCCACACCTTCTGCTGGAAGCCTATGTAAGGACTTAGAAGGAAGCTTTTGCTCTGTACCTGCTTACTCTCCTCCTGCTAGCAAGTCCCTTCCTTCACTGGCATTAGAGCCTACTTCTTAAGGATTTGTCTACTAGCAGAGACATCCAGCCTCAGGGACTGACAACTCCTGAATTCTTGGACTTTCTGTTCACAGCCTGACATTGTTGGATTAGCTGGACTGCAGCCTATAAGTCATCCCAATAGACGCCCTTTACACAGAGAGAAAGATTCATTAAGTTGTTTCTCTAGAGAACCCATCACAGTCCTATGAATGCCCCGTTTACCAGGCAGGGACATTCAGACACAGAGACCATAAATGACTTGTCCAGAGTCACACAGCTGGCAAGTTGTAGAGATGATGAGTCTAAAGCTGCACCACATTGTCTACATGAAACTCTGTCAGAAACGAGGCACTAAAAAGAAAAAAAAAAAAGAATGTGTGACTGTCTACAAAACTCAGAAGGGAATAAAACTTAAATACTACTAGAGCAAAAACTCGTGTATTTAAAAAAAAAAAAAGGCAATATCATTTCTATGTCCAAACTATAAAAATGGAATATGTATTATACAACACTAGTTTCGGGCTGGAGAGATGGCTCAGCGGTTAAGAGTACTGACTGCTCTTCCAAAGGACCTGAGTTCAATTCCCAGCAACCACAACCATCTGTAATGGGATCTGATGCCCTTTTCTGGTACATCTGAAGACAGCTACAGTGAATTCATATACAATAAATAAATAAATAAATAAATAAATAAATAAATAACTAGTTTCAATAATTACTAAAACTGAAATTAACAATTTTTTAATCTATAGTTCCTATATGAATAAACCTGTCCTGGTTTAATCCGTGTGATGGTTAAAATCATAAACTTAATAGGAACGAGAATTACCTAGGAGGGGTTGGAGAGATAGCTTAGACGATAAGAATACTTGTTACTCTTACGGAGGATCTGAGTTCAAATCCCAGCACCTACATAGTGCAGGCAAAAAGTAAGATGACTAAATCTAATCCAATCGCCCGGGAGCCACACCCCCTGCACGCCTGGAAGAGATTGCCTAGATTAGCATCTGAGCCAGGGTGCCCACCTTGACTGTGCTGACCGCATTCCATGGGCTGAAATCCTGGACAGAATCAAAAGGAGAAAACAAACTTCACACCCTGCACACGCGCCAAGTAGAGAACAGAACTATGAAACCAGTTAGCAAGGGAAACCGGAAATTCTGTCTTGGAAACATTTTTAGGAGACAGCAGCACTTCCTTGAGAAACTACAGTAGAGTGAGTGGTGGGAAGAGTGGGTCCAACGTCTCCATTTGACCAATCAACAATCAGGCACGCGAGGTGAGCTGTGGCTCCGTCAGAAGACGTGCTCTGGGCATGCTTGGGGAGACACGCCCCGGAAGCACAAAGCAGTATTTGAAAGGAGATGAGCAAGGCAAACTGAAAGGGCCCTGAAGTCGGCACAGGGCACCCCAAGACCCAGTTCTCAGCACAAAAGAGATGCATTTGCCCCAGAGGGACAAAGGGGCGGGAATAAGAGACAAGGACAGGAGATAAGAGGATGAGGGAGAAGGAAAAAGACCAAGGGAGAGGGGAAGGGTTTCTACACCACAGAGACAAAGGACTGACTCTGGCTAGAGAGGACACAGATGTGGTCCAGAGGCAAATGGTGGTTTATAAAGGTAAAAGGGGAAACCCTGTGCCAGGCTGAGGTGTTTAGTTTTTTTATTGGGCTTGTTAATTAGTCAAAGGGGGGGGGCCTTTGGGGCTTGATAATTAGGGTAGTCAAAAGGGGGGCTTTTGATTGCTGGATGTTAGTACTTTGATAGCTGGACCTTGGTGGTCAGTCTCTGGAGGAAGTGGCCAAATAAGGGAACAGACCCTGGAATGTAGCTTTAGGAATGTAATTAACGGGTTTTAGCAAGGCACAGGGAATGGGGGGGAGGGCAAGGCCTATCAGAGCCACGTTTGCCATGCTCAGGTCGGCCAGAGCTCTTCACAAACTAAAAGTGCGAAGGCTCTGTAACGCCTCACATATATTTTAGAATATTCTAGGAAGCGATCAGAACAGAATTTTGGAGGCTTTTGAATGTACACAGGCAAATGCTTCTATAGCAATGGTAATAACTAGTAGGGGTTATCGGCAACATGGCAAGGCCTCAACTTCCATATTTCTCTTTACTAAAATATATTAAACAATAATGAAAACAATAACTATAATAAGGACCACTGTGCCAAACACTTATTAAATAAATCAAAGGAAACAGATAAAAATACTCCATTTGTAGATAAAGGACCTACAACTGATCTTCTGATCATGCTGGAACCGTGGACACATTTAACTTCCCGGCCATTACTGTTCCACTGCTATGGTTAGGGAGGAAAAATCTGTAAGAGGTTAAATCCTCCTGTCCATAATATAACCAGTTCTGCAACAGTTATACCTGAAAAGGGGGAATAATGGTTCACATTAATCCCACAAACACTGAGTTATTATACTGTCCTCAGTGCCTGAACTGCAAGATTAAGAAAGACGTGGCCTGGTTTGTTTGTAATAAAGATAAGGTCAAGTCTAAATCCCTGATCTTAAAAAGCAAATATTCATGTTAATGTCACATCTCTGTCTAAGGTGGAAAAAAAATATGCCTTGAAAACTAGGGTCCCTTGAAACAGTCCTGTGTTTACACTCAGGCTAGTAGGCCAGAAAGCAGTCACACTTGAACTATGAATTATGGAGAAGTGTATCTAAAACGCTTAAAGTAACATTAATAAGATTAAAAATGCTACAGCGTTTATCAAGAAATTTCATTTACAATCTTCCCTGAAAGATCGACTCTGCATAATCTGTTACACAAAGCAAGCTACAACTAGCTACTGTTTCACTGCGCTATTACCAAATGTTAAGGTTGATACCCAAGCTCTGGCTAAGGGCCTTCAGGACACAACAGCTCTGAACTATGCTACTGAAAGGCAGACAGGATAGAAAGGCAGATACTGCCTTGAGGTACCCAGGCTCGGAAGTGATAGAATGCTCTCTTTACAATCTGCAGTTAGGTTATTACCCGTGATAAATTGATAACCATTCATTAACTTTGAGAGCAATAGACAACTGGCAGGCTATTTCATGCCTCAAAGAATTTATGGCAAACGTGACAGGTGACTTTGAATTCAGAAAATAAAATAGGTTCTTGAAAAATGTTACTTCCATGCACTTGTCTTCTAAGTAAACTTGGAAACAGATATGGGTATTTGCTGGTGGTTAAAAAATTAAAGATGGTGCTTCTCTATATCGATAAAAGGCTTAACATAAACACCATCAATCTCCCAACTAAATAAATACTCATGTATATGTTGTGTGTGTGTGTGTATATATATATATATACATACATATATACATACATGTGTATATACATATGTATATGAACCAGTCATTTAAGATACATCCATATCTAGCCCACACTAGATCATAAGATCTAATCCAACATCTACACTAATGACCTGAATTACCCAGGGCACAATTAATAAGAGAATGACTTCCTCTGCTCCCTGTCACGGGCTGGTTTGCCCTGAGGTTTTCTGCTTCCATCTCTCCCTGTGCTTGTTCCCAAACTGATCAGCATCTACAGCCCATTATCACCTGCTCCTAAGTGTCCCCCAGAAGAATGCCTCTCCTGGGTCCCAGTTATTCGCCTTCTTGGCTGGTTTAGTGTCATCTCCATCACTTTTAAAACCTACCACATTGGCTCCCTAATGCAGATAAATAAAACCGTATTAGGACTGAGCCAGTTGCTTAACTTCCGTAAAGGGCAGTCAAGGCTGAGCATCAGTCCAGCCATCTCCTAGGAGCCTGGGCTGAATATCCCTCGGGCCACTCCCACTGGACGGCAAAACATTTTCTCCCCTGCTCTACCTGACCACAACAGCGGGAGGCAATCCTTCCCAGCTTCCACCGTAACAGGGCTATTAAATGCTTCCATTAAAATATCTGTCACCATTTGCTATGAATGATATCCTCCCCATAAGACTTGTTTTTTGTCGGCTTTTGTATTCAAAGAACCCACATCTGGGCTATGCTAGAGGCTGTGTGTTAGCCAAAAGCCAGAGAGACAGACAGAGACAGAGGCAGAGAGACAGAGGCAGAGAGAGACAGACAGAGAGACAGAGACAGAGATAGATAGATGGAGAAAGAGATAGAGGGGGCAGAATTTTGTAGTAGGATCTTAGGAACAATTGTAACAGTAGAAACTGGGAGGCAGGCTCAGAGATTAACCAGTCAGACTGGTATCAGGGATTCTTCATGAAGGCAGGCACACAGATGGGGAAAAGGTACCTAGCACAGACCTTGCCCATCTCAGGGCTCAGAATGCACCAAACTCATGTCAGCCTGGTCCTACACAGTCCTCAAAAACTACCTCCCTAAGAGAGACCAAGTTTAAGTTCTTGCTCACTCACTACAACAAATTCATTATACTTTTCTTTTTAAGATTTATTTATTTACTTTACGTATGTGAGTACAATGTAGCTGTTTCGGACGCACCAGAAGAGGGCATCAGATCCCATTACAGATGGTCGTGAGCCACTATGTGGTTGCTGGGGATTGAACTCAGGACCTCTGGAAGAGCAGTTAGTGTCCCTAACCACTAAGCCCTACTTCATCTTTTCTTACATAGTACCTGTTTGTCTGTTTGCTTGCGTGCTTGTCTGTCTGTCTGTTTTTGAGACAAGGCATCATGTAGCCTAGGCTGGCTTTGAACTGGCTATGTAGCCTAGAATACTTTCACCTCCCAAATTGTGGGACTACAGGTTGGTGCCATCTGCCCGGTAAGCGGTGCTAGGATCACACCCAGAGCCTCATGCATGCCAGGTAACACCTCACCCCTAAGCTACTTCAGCCCCTTTTGTGAGCTTTTTAAACAACACAATTCATATCTCTTGCCACCTCAGGCTACCACTGGCCATGGTTATCTTTAAAAAAAAAACAAACAAAACAAATGGGTAAAAACCTGCTTCTCCCTTGAATGGCCTTTCCCAGTCTGGCTCTTCCTCACGGAATGAGGAGCACATTCTATTCCCATTCAAGGTCACAGCACTTTTCTTCAACTGTTTTAGCAGCGGAGATGTCCAACCCATTGTTCCGCCCTATGCAGACATGATAAACCCTGTAGAAACCAGCAGATGTCACACCTTCAGTAAGACTTTGCCTTACTCTACCGGATAGACACTTACTGATTCTTTCCTAAACCTGTCTTGCAGCCCTCCTATTCTGGCCGACCGGTGTAGACATCCCTACGGTACTTTGCCTGACCTTGAGTTATGACAGCTGACCTTGAGTTATGACAGCTAAACACAAGCCTGATTTTGTCCCTCTAGCAGTCTGTAGGTTTCCCAAGGACAGGACCCATATTTCCTGCTCCGGTACCCATTTTTTCTGGTTTGGGTAAAAAAACACTCAGAAGATACCAGGCAAAATGAAATGTCAATGAGAAGATTATCAAGAGGCCAGGGAGATGGCCTAACAAATCCTGGCACTTGCGCCAAGCTTAGCAAACTGTGAAGCTCGTTTCTCCATCAGTTGGACACTGGCTGAGTCATTTTGGAAGGGGGAACCTCAATTGAGAAAATGCCGCACTGCACTGGCCTGTGGGCAAGGCTTTGGTGCATTTGCTTAGCTGACGATTGGTGGGGGAGTGTCTATCCCACAGGGGTTGGTGTCACCGCTGGGTGGGCACTCCTGGATGGTATAAGAAAGAAACCCAAGCAAGCCATAAGGAACAAGCCAGTCAGCAGCGATCCTGATCCTCTGCCTGAGCTCCCTTAGTGATAGAGAGTGATGGAGCACGTGACTGAAATGAAAAATTAACCTTTTCCTCCCCAACTTGCTTTCTGTCATGGTGTTTCATCAGAACAATGGAAACCTTAACTGAGACACAACTAGAGTTCAGTCCCAGGAACCCACACGTCGGAGGAAGTAACTCACAGAAGTTGTCCTCTGATATCCGCATATATGCACTATGATATGTATGCAGAGAGAGAGAGAGAGAGAGAGAGAGAGAATGAGAATTAGTCAACTAATGTGGGGTTAAAGATTATCACCAAGTCCCCAAGTCCAGTATACTTTTCCAGAGTGAGTCTTGATCAAGTTGTAAAGCTAAGTTATTATATATCAAGAAATACCTTTTTTAATATTTAAAATATAAAAGAATACAAATTATTTGGTTCCTATATCACAACCAAGATTGTGTTTCTCCACAACTTTAATTTTGGTTACTTATGTTTATACTGGAGAGCAATATAATATAGAGAGAGATATAGTAATGTAAATTTAGACAACAGAACTTGGAAAATATTCTTAGATCCCTATTTCCTAGTAACTTCAACAAATGCCAAGAAATAAAACCTTAGAGAATACATTAGTGCTTTAATTAATTTTAAGATTTTTTAATTGGCATATCCCTAGTTTGTGCTGATTTTACAAGGGCTTGAAAACAGTTATTGGATTAAACCTCCCTTCTTGTTTATACTCTTAATTAGCTAAGCAAATCCCTTTCTATTCACCTTTGGCAGTACAAAGGAACTTCAAATCAGCATATCACAATTACCGTAAACTCCTAATTAATAAGTATACCTTTAATACGTTTCCACCATACCTTAGTGAATATTAAACAGGTTAAAGCCCAGTTGTTATCAGGAGAAAATACAGGCATGAGGGAGGAGGCATCCACATTCCCAACTGTTTAAGGAAATGCATGGAAAGCAAAGATTCCAAAGAATTGGAGAACACACGCAGGCTCTTGGGTTCATCGTATACGTCCCAAGTGTCATAGGCTAAGAATCCGATCTCACTGTCTTTTCTTTTTTCTTTCTTTTTCTTTTTAAAGATTTGTTTATTGTATTTATATGAGTACACTGTAGCTGTCATCAGACACACCAGAAGAGGGCATCAGATCCCATTACGGATGGTTGTGAGCCACCATGTGGTTGCTGGGAATTGAACTCAGGACCTCTCAAAGAACAGTCAGTGTTCTTGACCACTGAGTCATCTTTCCAGCACCCCCCCCCCACACACACACACACACACCCTCCGATCTCATTTTCAAAAGAAGTTAATCCAAACATTTATTCTGTAACTGAAAAGCCATCAGTCTCCATGTGATGGTGGACACTATGATATTCTTAAAAAGTCATCTGAGTAGATCATCCAGGCATTGAGTAGGGAAAAATAATTAATGGAGAATGTCACAAAATGCAGATGTGAAAAAAATAAAAATAAAAACAAACAAACAAACAAAAGCCGGGCAGTGGTGATACATGCCTTTAATCCCAGCACTTGGGAGGCAGAGGAAGGCGGATTTCTGAGTTCGAGGCCAGCCTGGTCTACAAAGTGAGTTCCAGGACAACCAGAGCTACACAGAGAAACCCTGTCTCGGAAAAACAAACAAACAAACAAACAAAATGCAGATGTGTTATAAGGCCTGGGGGTGTGGTTCAGTGGCAGGGAACTTGCCTACATGCATGAGGCCCTGAGTTCAATTCCTAGCACTAAGCCCACGCCATCCTGTCCCACCCCTAAAAAAGAATCTGCAATCCATTGTGAAAACTTAGGACAGAAGTGATTTCAGCAAAATGGCTTCCTAGAGGTACCTGATGAACTTCTTATACAACAGAAGACCAAAGAAAACCAATAGCTACTGTACTGAGTATTTGAGTAGGGGCCAACAGAGTGAATTAGGAAAGATACTGAAAAGCACAGAGAAACACAGTAGCAGTATAAAGAATGGAACTAAGCACACAGCACCTATGGCCCCATCTCTTGAGAGCAACCTTGAACCAGAAAGGACTTCCCTCTGCAGAGAACGCAAGTAGAAGGCCCCAGACATTCCCACTGAAGTATACGCTATTGTAGAGGTCTATCACTCCTAGACCCCATGAAGTATACGCTATTGTAGAGGTCTATCACTCCTAGACCCCGTGAAGTATACGCTATTGTAGAGGTCTATCACTCCTAGACCCTGTGAAGTATACGCTATTGTAGAGGTCTATCACTCCTAGACCCTGTGAAGTATACGCTATTGTAGAGGTCTATCACTCCTAGACCCTGTGAAGTATACGCTATTGTAGAGGTCTATCACTCCTAGACCCCGTGAAGTATACGCTATTGTAGATGTCTATCACTCCTAGACCCTGTGAAGTATACGCTATTGTAGAGGTCTATCACTCCTAGACCCTGTGACGTATACGCTATTGTAGAGGTCTATCACTCCTAGACCCTGTGAATTATACGCTATTGTAGAGGTCTATCACTCCTAGATCCTGTCAAGTATACACTATTGTTCCCACACAATTACAAGGCATGGAGCCAAAAGCCTAACGAACAGAGGATACACAGGACATACACACAACGAAGCAATGCTCAGCCCCGGAAAAATAAAGAATGGAATCCTGTCATTTTGGGCAACGTGGTGGAATTGGAAGAAATGAGCCAGGCACAGAATCAGACAGCATCTTCTCACTCACAAGAAGAACCTAAAACAATGACCTCGCAGAAGTAAAAAGCAGAGGTCACTAGACTCAAGGAAGGATGTGGGGAGAGGAACAGAGATAGGACAGTGAGATACAGGAACAAGGTACTGTTCTACAGCACAGCAGGAAGCCTGTTTCACAGCAGTGTAGTGTATTCAATGAAGAACTGGAATGAATTCAAAGCCACAAACACAAAGAAACGAGATATGTTTAGGATGAAAATGTTAACTACCTAATTCGGTTGGTCACTATATATTGCACAAAAGTGTCAAATCCTTATGGTTATTATGTAAAGTTATTTTAATTACAAAATGTAGCCTGGAAAAAAAAAGAAGGTCACAATTAAGGAACAATTCCAGAATAACAAAGTGGGGATACGACAAGTTCATGCAATGTGTGACATCAGAATAGATTTAGATGGGAAGAAAAGAAACAGTCAATAGATATAGACTACTGTGTGAGGCTGGGGGTTTGCTCAGTAGGACAATGCTCGCCTAGCATGCTTGAGGCCCTGGGATTGATTCCGTTGTTGCCAATCCACAAAAATCATCCACCAAAAATTTGGTGGCACAAACTTACTAATTCCAGCACTTAAGAAGCTGGGGCAGATTGCTGTAAGGCCAGCCTAGGGTAAAAGACAAGTGCAAAGACTATATAGCAAGACCCTGAGGTGGAAGAGAGGAAAACTGTCAGGACACAGAGGGAAAATAAAGCATCCTTGTTCTGAGAAAACAGAAGCCGAGGGGCTGGGAAGATGTTCCGTGGGTAAAGTGCTGACCATGCAAATACGAGGACCTGGATTTTCAGGTCCTCACAAAAAGTTGGAGTTGATGCCACACACTTGTAGTGCTGGGGACTCGGACTCAGGAGGCTCCGGAGCACTCGCTGGCCCGCCTACCTGGTCCCAGAGAGAGATCCTACTCAAGAAAAACAAAGACAGTGATCGAGGGGAAACATCCAAGGTTAACCTCCCTGCATACACGTGTGTAGACATATGTGTATGTGTGTGTGTGTGAGCATGTGCACACACACAGGAACATATACCTCAATATACCCACAAGGAAAGAAAGAATCAGGGAGAGAGACAGAAAGACAAAGAGAATGAGCCGAGCACTGTTGTTCAAGACTGTAATTCCAGTACTTAGGAGGTGAAGGCAGAAAGAGGAGTTCAAGGCTAACCTCACCTACATAGCAAGTTCAGGGCCAGCCTCTCCTATATAGCAAGTTCAGTGGCCACTTCTACTACATAGGAAGTTCAAGGATAGCCTGGGCAATGTAATATCCTTACTTTAAAAAAAAAATACAGAAAGGAAGGAGAAGAGGAGAAGAAAAAGATCATTACATATGCATATTGCATATTACATATGCAGCCTAGCTTTAAAATGGTTCAAAAGATAAATGTATGTGTGTATAAATAGAGAGCAACTAAACATGACGAAGCTCACAGGGGACATGTTAACTTTTGCTAAATTTGGATAAAGGGCATAGGAAACGTCTCTGTACTCTCAACTCTCCTGTAACTTTGAGATTATACCAAAATAAAGCTTCTTAAAAAAAAAAAAAAAAGGTGTAACCAATTATAAAGCATACTTAAAGAAGAGAATGCATTCACAACGAGCCTTTAATTTCAACTATAATTAGCAAACTAACAAAATATACTTTGCGATGAAAAGATCTAAAAGTCAACGTGATAAGAATATTTCATGAGTTATTAAAGCTTACTGGAGCACAGCAATTATACTCTGGAGCTGTTTATTGTTCTGCTTGGATTTCATCCTGGGCCCATCAGGGATCCCCTGAGTAAGATTAAAACAGTGTGTCTCTTATCTATAAATAGACTGTCAGATCCAAACCGAGAGAAGTTCTATAAATATGAAGGAAGCGTGTTCCTTAAATCAACTAGATTAAGAACTGCAGAGGTATCAAATTTGGCTGCTAGAGCTCATTAGCAAAGCATAAGTCAGCTACAGGAAGTGGAGGACATCTGACCCAGTTCGGAGACACAAAACCTGAAGACATGTGATGTCATGATGCTCTGGTGAGTCCAGACTTCCAAAACACCCGACTCTAGTTTGCCAGTGATTCCCATAATTTTTAAGTGGGGGAGGACTGGGGGCCTTCAAGACAGGGTTTCTCTGTGTAGTCCTAGTTGTCCTGGAGCTCACTCTGTAGACCAGGCTGGCCTCAAACTCACAGAGATCCGCCTGCCTCTGCCTCCCAAGTGCTGGAATTAAAAGCGTGCGCCACCACCTCCCAGCTAAACGTGTTTTGGAATGGGACAAACACAAACCAAAGGTCAATTGCCCATCACTGCACCACAAGTCACAAAAGTTCTCAGGCCGCTCCTTGGTCTTGGTTAGCGTTACTACTGCTGTGATGAAACACAATGAGCCAAAGCAGGCTGGGGAGGAAAGGGTTTCTGTTCCACTCACAGCTCCATTTAACCCTTCATCAAAGGAATTCTGCACAGCAACTCAAGCAGGGCAGGACCCTGGAGGCAGAAGCTGATAGGGAGATCCCTGAGGGAGGGACACTGCTTGCCAACTCATTCATCATGGCCTGCTCAGCCCGCTTTCTTATAGAACCCAGGGCCACCCGCCCAGGGATGGCACCACCCACAATGGTCTAGGCCCTCCTGGCAAAATTACTAATTAAAAAAAAAATTAAAACATTAAACAAAAACCCCACCCTACAGTCTTCTCTGCAGTCAGATCTTATGCAGACATTTTCTCAGTTGGGGTCACCTCCTCTCAGATGACTCAGCATAAAAATATTGAGCAGACACTCACAATCTCACAGTCACTTCTTTCTATGAACCCACTCACCCAGCACCTGTGCAGAAAGCACCATATGCAGTCACGATAATCGGAGGCTCTTGACTTTATGAAAAATATCCCACAAATAAACCTGCAGCACATTCTTCAACATTTACACACAGCAGGGCGGGAAGGCAGCTCAAGTCATCAGTTCTTCTCTGTATTAGTAGGTTTCACATGAACTATAACAATGTATCTCCCCAAACTACTATACAAAGAGTAAAGGGGTTGTCTTGGCTCACAGTTGTCGAGGTTCCAGTCCTAGGTCAACACACCAATTCTAACAAGCCTGCTGACACATTAGCCTATCATGGCTGGAGCGAACGGCAGAACTAATCACGTACCTCGTAAGCAAAAGAAGTTCCTTTGGGGGCTGACCCTCAGTGACCCAAAGACTTCCCATTATACCTGCCCTCTCTACAGATTCCACCATCTCCAAGGGGTACCATCCTGGGGACTACGTTTCTAACACATGGGCCCTGGGTGATATTTAAGACCCAAACTGTAACTCTGCTATTGTCAGATGAGAAACAGCTTTCTATACAGTGAGATCCTTACAGATTTAAAAAATAAAATAAAATAAAATAAAAAGCTTCAAACATCCACTCAGCCTCCACCGGGTACACTCCTATCCCCTGCTCAACATAGCAGTATGAGCAGAATGCTCTGTTTCTGAGCTACAGGTTACAATGTGGCCAGTTATCCCATGACCGTCTCCCGAGTCTCTTCTTTATGTAACAATGAGAAGGCAAGGGAGAGAGGTCCCAGGGTGACCTCCTCTGCTACAAAGTTACTTAAATGCAAGACACCAATGGAGACATCCTTGGAGTTCAGAGAAACAACATAGCCCAAGGCTGCACTCCCCACTCAGCAGGGAGGTAGGAGAGGCATAGCCAGTAAGAGAGAAGCAGATGGTGAAGGCAGAGGACACCGAGGCAGTGAAGCATCTTACGCAGGAGAACCGGGAAGTTCAAGAGAAGAGAGGCATCAACCACGAGGGACACGGAGACCAAAGCCACAGGAGACGACTGTTAGCACACACAGTACGGTAGCTACAACCAAAAGACACACAAAAGCAAACGTGAACTGGCAAAGCACTCTGGGATGTCTATATGTCTGTATGACCCCTCAACGTCCCAGTCCTAGACAAACACCCAGAAAAAAAAAATCAAAGGATGTCCACAACAAAGCTTATATGTGACTGTTCATAACAATAACATTCAAAAAAGCCACACATCGGGAGGCATAAAGGGAACCACAGGACAGACATCCAGTTCCACATGCATAAAATATCTGAGAAAGACAAATTCATAGAAACAGGAAACAGAGTAGAAGCTACCAGGAGCTGGGGCGAAAGGAAGAGGAGTTACTGTCTATCAATTATAGATGAGAATATATTGGATAGATTTTCAATAAAAACAAATTTAAAAAATAGTAATAAAGAAAAAAAAAGATTCTTCTGTTCAAGACGATGAAAGGTTTGAAACCGGAACATAGACGGGGGCGGAAGGCTGGATGCAATTAATGTTGCTGAACTGCACATTTAAAACAAGCAAAACAGTACACTTTATTCTACTTCAGTACAAAAATATTATTTAAGGAGGAGTAAGTTAATATGGAGGGAACCTAAGAAAATGGAGGATATATGTCAAGAGTAGGAAGTGGTTTGTGGTTACCATGGTAACAACTCCTGTAATCTGGAGTAGGATGAGCAGTGAGGGTGGAAAGAAGGGTGTTGATTCCACTAAGTCTGAGACGTAGATCCAAGAGCTCAGGCTGACAGTCAAGTAGGCAGGATTGAGGGAAAGACAGTAAGGACTCCTGGGTAGAGGACTCGAAGGGCACAGTCCTAAACCACCCCCCTTCCCCCAGGTAACTGTGCTAAGCAGGGTTTATCTTTGGTCAGGAATGCAAGACAGTGGTACAATCCTTCCAAAATGGTGACTTCCCAGTTAGGTAATGCCAAGACAAGCATGTGTCTGCACTATAATGAAGACAGCAGACAAAGCTCTCTCTGGAATATCCACAGGCCCCATGGAGTTTTCTTAGAACACAAAGACACATTATATACTCCCTAACATGACACATACCATCCAAGGAAATGTTTTCATGTAAGATTGAGCCCCAAATTGATGGCGCCTAGACCTCCCCAGTGATTCAAAAGGAGAAAGGGCCATACTAAAGGATGACATGGAGATGTGATCTGAGACATTCCGATCCAAGGGCGAAGCAGGGAATTTTGTCAGTAACAGAAGACACAGAGGGAATCCACAGAGCAACACCAAGTGGTACACTTCACTGCGCATACACGAGATGGCTCACTTCAACATGGTTAATTCTGTTATATAAATTTCACCTTAATGAAAAAAAAACTTTCATAAATTAATCAACTAAACACATCATCCCTTAATTGAACCCACCAGATGTGAAGAAACAATCAAACAAAATAAGTCATATTTTAGAGACATTTAAGCATTAAGTAGACATTTTCTGATACTACAGAACTGCTTTTGCTGATCGTAATAACTTGACGCTACAGTGGAAAACAAGAATTAGTCCCAAGAAATGAAAGCAACATACCTCTTAGATCAAATAAGATCTTGGAACTCACCAGTCAGGGACAGAGGAGAAAGCATCAAACCACAGAATGGGATGGACCGAGGAACCCCTGAGGGCCCCAAGAGTTTCTAACCACAAGCAGATAACCCCCATTTTGGTTTTCTTCTGACTTAACACTGTTCCTGCCTGTACCAAATAGTCCTGCAGATTTTCAAAGATTTTACTCTTCAGGATAACAAAACTAATTTTCAATTGTACCCAGATGAATCTGTTTTCCTTTTTAAGTGACACACACCCATAATCCCAGTGACAGCAAGAAGGAAGGACAGATGGGTCCTTACAAACGATTCTACCTAGGACTGGTGCGTTGGTACATGCCTTTAATGAGGCAGAGGCAGGCGGATCTCTGAGGTCAAGGCCAGCCTGGTCTACAAATGAGTTCCAGGGCAGCCAGGGCTACACAGAGAAACCCTATCTCAAAAAACAAACAAGCAAGCAAACAAAAAGCACTTTATCTTATGAAGGTCTATTTTTCTCCTCGGCTGTAAAGAGCAGCGAGCATGCAAGTTATTAATGCCTGAGCACAGACACACTGTTAACGGTCTGTTTGTTCTGAGTCAATGCTCTCCCGCCCAGATGCCCCTAGAGGCATAAAGTTTGATACCGGCAGATACTGACTCCACTCAGCAATCCAGGCAGTGCCCATCCCAGTCAGACAAAGAATGGCTGAAGACAAGAGACGCAGACATCACAAGTCTCAGGATGTGGCTGACTGGCCACCTAGCCGTTCATGCGTGCGGAGCTCTAGAGTGACCAGGGGCAGACTGCCTCTGTCCAGCTGGCTGCAGAGTAGAGGTAAGGTGATTTCTCCAGTGCTGGCTCCCTGAATAAAGTACAATTTACTCAACTCCTAGCTCTGCCCATTGATGGCAGTGGCAACAGGCAACACCAGCTCCGGGGTTCCAGTCATAGCAGTACCTGGGAGGCTGAGGTGAGAGGATCAGGAGTTCAAGACCAGCCTTCTCCACACAGTAAGTTCCAGGCCAGCATGGGCTACATGAGACTCTGTCTCAAAAACTGGTAGGTGGGTAGGTGGGTGGGTAGGTAGGTAGGTAGGTAGGTAACAGATGAAGTTAACCTCTGACCCATACACACAAACACACACACACATATACATGCATACATACACACACGAAACAAATGAAATCAAGTTGTTCCAGGGTTTTGTGAGCATAATAACTTGATGCTACAGTGGAAAACAAGAATTAGTCCCAAGAAATGAAAGCAACATACCTCTCAGTAGAGCAGATAGAGATCAAATAAGATCTTGGAACTCACCAGTCAGGGACAGAGGAGAAAGCATCAAACCACAGAATGGGATGGACCGAGGAACCCCTGAGGGCCCCAAGAGTTTCTAACCACAAGCAGATAACCCCCATTTTGGCTTTCTCCTGACTTACACTGTTCCTGCCTGTACCATAAAGTCCTGCAGATTTTCAAAGATTTTACTCTTCACGATAACAAAACTAATTTTCGATTGTACCCAGATGAATCTGTTTTCTTTTTTAAGTTACCAAGGTTAATGTGATGAAAGGAGGTTTTTGCTCTGGTGGTATGTACATCTCTCCTGATTACGTGAACATTTAAGCTACATGATGAACTGTTGGCAATCGCTTAGAATCTAGTTTGCTCATGAAACATTCACATTAATTCAAGCAAAGCATTAAAGAATGTTACATAATGAGTCACGCTGAAACGGCAAAGAAGCCAGGTGTAGAGGCTCTTGCCTGTAATCCCAGCTCCCACGAGGTAGAGCCAAAAGGATGAGGAGCTTAAGGCAAGCCTCGGCTATGCAGCCAAAGGGAGGCCAACCTGAGCTATATGAGATCTTGTCTGACTAAGTGACAAAGAGATGAACTGAGGAGGTGGCTAAGAGAAGCACTAAGGGGTCTGGAGATGTGTATGTGGGTAAAGTGTGTGTGCTGGACATAGAGTCCCAGCATCCACGTAAAAAGAACAAACAGACACAAACACACATTCATGCCAAACGCACTCACAAATACACACACGCACTCGTGCACACATACCCACTCATGCACTCACACTCACAAGAACACCCATGCACAGACACAAGCTCCCCTCCCCTGAAGGTCTTTTTAAGAGGCGGGAAGATGCGTGATGGCATAATTATATTCTCTGATACAATGTGTCCCTTGAAGCTTTCTTACAGACCATGGTACAATTAAGATGACACAGAACAGGAAAAACTCGGCAGAAATAACACTGCATGGTAAACATAGTAATTGGTATCTCTCTCTTTTCTCTTTTACTCCGGGCCTTCCCTGCTTGAAGCCGTTTTAATAAAAGGAAAGTAACCTCGACGCAACCCAAGTAATTTTCCTAGTTTCAGGTAATGATGCACATTTTCAAACGCATCATTATTTATTCATACTTTTAACAGATGTCAGTCAGAAGAAGTGTATTGGAAAAACCACATAATTTCAACCTGAATATGAGTAGCCACACCTTACCTGGGAGGGATTTAAAAGTGAAATCTTGTCTGTACATTTTTTTCCAATCTCTAGAACGCTTAGTTTTAATAGTAATGTTGTACTGTCACCAAATGCAGAATTGCTATTAACATATGAGACATTTCTATAGGAACAGGAAGATAGCAGGGGCTGAACTCAGGGACAATTTGCTATTTGATTTGGGCAAATTAAAATCCCTCCAGTCTTCTGTTTCCTAATCAATAAAATATGACTTATACCAAGAAAAAAATTTTAGAAAACTCTAGATGATTAAATGAGATTAAAGCCAGTGGCACCATGTCAGACACACAGCAAGTCAGACAGACACACAGTAGGTCAGACAGACACACAGCAAGTCAGACAGACACACAGCAAGTCAGACACACAGCAAGTCAGACAGACACACAGCAAGTCAGACAGACACACAGCAAGTCAGACAGACACACAGCAAGCCAGACAGACACATAGTAGGTCAGACAGATACACAGCAGGTCAGACACACAGCAAATCAGACACACAGCAAGTCAGACAGACACACAGCAAGTCAGACAGACACACAGCAAGTCAGACAGACACACAGCAAGTCAGACACACAGCAAGTCAGACAGACACACAGCAAGTCAGACAGACAGCAAGCCAGACAGACACACAACAAGCCAGACAGACACACAGCAAGTCAGACAGACACACAGCAGGTCAGACACACAGCAGTATTCCATTCCCCTCACACCTGCTGTGACTATCACTATTTGTATTGCTAGTGGTCTTAGGTGACCCCTGTGAAAGGGTCATTCAACCTCCAAGACAAATGAATGGGCAGGCAGGTGCATAGACAGAGAGAAGGAAGATGGGGAGGGAGGAGGGAGCGGAAAGAAATGAATGTGCTTGCCAATACATACGCTATCTTAGGCTTTGCATTCAGGGCTGAACATTATCCTATAACGTAGCTGTTTTCATTACTGTCCACCTATTCTACCACTGAGAAAAAAAGGGTGCACTCCTAATTTATCACATTCAAAGAGATTGTGTAACCGAAGCATTAACCAGAATCTAATCTTAATGCCCCTCAACACACAGGACTTTATGAACCAGCCCTCAAGAATGGATGGCACGAGAGCCAGCAAGATGCCTCAACAGATAAAGGTGTTTGCCACTAAATCTAACAACACAAGTTCAATCTCTGGGACCCACCTCAGAGAGAACTGACTCTCACATGTTGTCCTCTGACCTCCAAATGCATGCAGTGGCGTGAATGCATGCTTGCGCGAATGCATTAAGTTATTAAATACAACTTTTTAAAGTTAATTTTGTAAAAATGTAAAGAGTCAGTCATTGTGGCACATGGGTAGGCCTCTGTGAGATCAAGACCAGGCTGGTCTACAGAAAGTGTTCCAGGCCAGCCAGGGCTACACAGTGAGACCCTGTCTTTTTAAAAAAAAAAAAAAAATTTTTTTTTCAAAACTAATAGATGGTAAGCTAAACGTGATGGTAGACTGTTAAGGCAAAAGGATCACAACTTCAGGTCAAGCTGGCCTACCTAGCAAAAGCGTCTCAAAAGACTGGATAATATCAGATTCATATCCCAATGGACATTATCAGTGATGCTAAGCTGTAAGTAACTGTGGTAACTCAAGAATTTTCCAATCAAAGGAGAACCAAAAGCACTTAATTCTCATCCTTGAATTAACTGATCCTTCACTTCTAACACAGCCTGGGGTGAGCATGTCACATGTATGTAACAATTTGGCACAGCATGACCTTTGACTCTCACTGCAATCCCACTGCCTGGGTAGAAATATCTCATTTTATAAATGAAGATGAACACTGGCCCACCCCAGGTCACGTATCTGGCAAGCAGAAGTACTCAGATGAAGGTTGCCCTGTTCCAAATACAGTGTTCGTCAACGCCTTGTAGACACGCAGATGAACAAACACTGACTGAGAGGCGGCCTCTAGGTTGGCGTGTAGCTCAGTGATTGAGCGCATGCGTGAATGCTGTCCTGCGCTCCATCCCTGGTACCCCCAACCCAAAGAAGTTATCTCACCTCAAGAAAAAGTGAACTCGAATCTGTAATCCCAGAGCTCACAAGCCTGAGGCAAGGGGACTACCATAAAACTAAGGCTGGCCTATGCTATACCGTCCTAGGCCGTCCTAGTTTAATCTGTCTCAGGGGTTCTCAACACTCCTAACACTGTGACCCTCGAGGTGTGGTGACCCCCAAACAAAAAATTATTTTCCTTGCAACTTCATAACTTTAATTTTGCTACTATCATGAATAGTAAGTATCTCTAAGTATTTGTGTTTCCTAATGGTCTGAGGTAACCCCTGTGAAAGGGTCATTCAATCTCCCAGACAGAGAAAAGGAAGATGGGGAGGGAGGAGGAAGAGGAAAGAAATGAATATAAGGAAACACACTAGCCGCTGCATCTAAATGGAAGGCAGAGAATCTCCCACATAACAACAAAAAAAAGTATACATCAAAAGTCAGTGGTGGCGCACACCTTTAATCCCTAGCTCTCTGGAGGCAGAGGCAGGTGGATCTTTGTGAGTTCGAGGCCAGCCTGGTCTATATAGAGTGTTCCAGGACAGCCAGAATTACATAGAGAGACCCTTGTCTCAAAAAACATAATACAACAAAAAAGTATATAACCAAAATAAGGGATTATATGCACTAGAAGGAGAAAATGTAGCCTAGAATGATAACATGAGATCTAGCGTCTATAAGAAATAACAGATATAGAAATGACCAAGAAGTTGCACTCACGAAACCTCAACAACATGGCTGCCTGGACAAGACCCGACAAGAACGCCGCCAACAGTCATGCTAATGTGGAAGGGGGCCCTCTCACAGGGCCCCCCTTTAGTTCATAAGGAATGCTAAGAATGGGGGAGGAAAAAAAGCACCCTAACCTGGTTATCCAACACCAATTAGTCAGCCCTTAAATCACACACAACCAAGTCTTCTAAACAGACTGAACAAATTGTATTTATATACATGTGCATGTATATATGTATGTGTGTTTATATACACATACAAAGTAACAAAGAAAATAAGTTATGAACTTGAAAGAGAGCAAGGAGGGAGACATGAGAGGGATAGGAGGGGGGCAATTATGTAACTGTATTTTAATTTTAAATACAAAGGGAACAGAGAGATGTTACTAGTGGCACAAGCCATAGTCCCTGCCTCCAGAGCTTCCAGGAGACAGAATATAATAACTTCATTTTTCAATTAGTTAATTGTAATAGAGCATGGGGCTAGGTACAGTAGCATTTACTGTAATCCCCAGCACTGTGACCTGGGTTCCCTTCCCAGCACCCGTACAGAGGCTCACAACACTCTTTAACTCTAGTTCTGAGTGATCTGATCCCCTCTTCCAGCTTCCACAGGTGCACACACAGGCAAAACATTCATACACACAAAATTAAAATAAGTAACTCTTAAAACTTTGCCAGATGATAGTGGTGCATGCCTTTAATCCCAGCACTCAGGAGACAGAGGCAGGCAGATCTCTGAGTTTGAGGCCAGCCTGGTCTACAGAGCAAGTTCCAGGACAGTCAGGAATTCACAGAGAAACCCTGTCTCGAAAAACAAAAATAAACAAATGAATCCTTTGTAATAAGCAAACATACAATATGCAATGAAAGATAAAATACATAGTGATTGAGAGTGGAGGAGAACCAATAATCAACGAATGTGGGACAGATGAAGAATTTGTTCCCAGAAAGAACAAGGAAAAGAACAGGAAATGCCCTACCTACAAGAAGTACTTCCGGGAGGCGTGACCCCCGTCCCCCAACAGGACAGTGCTGTGTCCACTCACCTATCACTTAACATTCCTGGGATGCCGCAGCCAAATGGTTCCCAGGCCTCGCAAGGACTCTATCTCCCACAAGCACCTTGCTCATTAAAGTCTACTCATTAAAAGTTGGGTTACAAATTAAAATCAAATCCACTTATTTGATCTGCGACTGTGAACATTAATCGTTGAAGGTCGTTATTACATGAATAATATCATTCAAAATAGGCCTGGGGGTTTTAAAACTGGCTTATAAAACTATTTGTTGGTATGACCTGAATATCTGAACTGAAACAAAAGAGAGACTTTGCCATCTTCCAGTGTGGCAAAGGTCAAGTTCAAGAACTTCGGCTGAGAAGCAAAACCGAGACAGGAGAAATGAGACTGGCTGTGGAACTCCGAGGTCGGCTTAGGAAAAACGGCACAGCCTGTGAACGGGATGCTGTAGCTATTCTTCACATTTATTTATTTCAGGGCTTATGTGGAAGTCAGAGGACAACTGGTGGGAATCTGTTCTCTTCTTCCACCTGTAGGTCCTGGGATTGAACTCGGGTCAAAAGTTTTGGCAGCAAGCCCCTTTATCCACTCAGCCATCTCACTGACCCCAGCAATAGATTGAGACAAGTCGGAAAAATGAAGGCAGGAAAGGGTCTAAGTATTTTTTTTTTATTTTCTGTTTTTTTATTTACATTCCAAATCATTTCCCCTTTCCCATTTCCTCCCTCCCCGGAAGTACCATAAGCCCCCTTCCCTCCCTCTTTTCCCCATTCAACCCCCTCTCGCTTCTGTCCTGGCATTCCCCTACATCCAGTCTTTCACTAACAGATATATATAGAACATTTCATGCTAAAGCAAAAGAATACACCTTCTTCTCAGCACCTCATGGTACCTTCTCCAAAATCGACCATATAATTGGTCACAAATCAGACCTCAACAGATATAAGAAGATGGAACTAATCCCATGCCTCCTATTAGATCACTATGGACTAAGGATGGTCTTCAATGGCAACAAAAAAAAAAAAAAAACAGAAAGCCCACATACACATGGAGGCTGAACAATGCTCTACTCAATGATAACTTGGTCAAGGAGGAAATAAAGAAAGAAATCAAAGACTTTTTAAAATTTAATGAAAATGAAGGCACAACATACCCTAATTTATGGGACACAATGAAAGCAGTGCTAAGAGGAAAATTCATAGCCCTGTGTGCCACCAAAAAGAAACGGGAGACAGCATACACTAACAGCTTAATGGCACACCTGAAAACCCTGGAACAGAAAGAAGCAAATACACCCAAGAGGAGTAGAAGGCAGGAAATCATCAAACTCAGGGCTGAAATCAATCAAGTAGAAACAAATAAAACCATACAAAGAATCAACAAAACGAGGAGTTGGTTCTTTGAGAAAATCAACAAGATAGATAAGCCCTTAGCCAGACTAACCAGAGGGCACAGAGACAGTATCCAAATTAATAAAATCAGAAACGAAAAGGGAGAGATAACAGAAACTGAGGAAATTCAAAAAATCATCAGATCCTACTACAAAAGCCTGTATTCAACACAACTAGAAAATCTCGAGGAAATGGACAATTTCCTTGACAGATACCAAATACCAAAATTAAATCAGGATCAAATAGACCATCTAAACCGTCCTATAACCCCTGAAGAAATAGAAGTGGTCATTGGAAGTCTTCCAACCAAAAAAAGCACAGGTCCAGATGGTTTTAGTGCAGAATTCTATCAGACCTTCAAAGAAGAGTCTAAGTATTTAGCTGCAAAGAGTTCTCTAGGAGACTGCAAACTTCGGCCACTGAGGCGTTGACTGAGCCTGAATCTCTGGGAATACACGGAGAAATGAGACAATGTCTCTACCTCAGGAGGCCAAATGCAGAGACCAAATAACGAGCACGGTCTAACCGTGTCTGTCAATGTCTCTCCTCTTGTGTGTATGGTGCTGGGGACTGAATCCAAGGATCCTGCAAGCCAACCAACTGTTCTACCCAAGTCAGGCCCACTTAATAAGTTGGGCGGGCAGCTATTGTTCTTTGGTTTGGTGGGGGAGGGAGGTGCCCACATACGTTCAGCGATCTTTCTGCTTCAGCATCCCAGGAACCGGGAATACAGGCGTTAGCCACCGTGCCAGGCTCAGTAAATACATTTTAACAGCTGAAAACTGAAACTGCTTTTCTGGAAGGAGTGTGTGCTTTTCCTATTGTCCACCAGAGGGAGCCCTGCCTCTATTAAAATGAAGATGGCAATGGGCAATCATCTAAATTTTGATGTGCACAATCTTCAGATGTGGGACATGTAAGTTATGTATGAAAATCAAATCATAGTCTTCAAATATTCCCAGAGAAAGTAGGTATCAAATAACTAGGTTGCTAAGAACTTTAAAGGTACAGAAATCAGCTCGCCTTAGTTTAATGTGCAAACAGGTTACACAGCCATCTTGAAATCCCATGCAAACCATGTATATTCTGATTCAGTGTGTGTTAGAACCTGAAATGGAGCCGGGCGGTGGTGGCGCACGCCTTTAATCCCAGCACTTGGGAGGCAGAGGCAGGAGGATTTCTGAGTTCGAGGCCAGCCTGGTCTACAAAGTGAGTTCCAGGACAGCCAGGGCTACAGAGAAACCCTGTCTCGAAAAACCAAAAAAAAAAAAAGAACCTGAAATGGCACAAGGCAGATGCTGACGCTGACGCTGCTACCCACAGACCATCACCCGGAGCATCAAGAACTGAATTACAAACATAATGAGTTTCCAGCTAACTTATATGTAATCCTAGGGAACAGACTGTAAGAGAGGGTGTGAACATTTGGGGAGATGTCTACACAGCACTGCATTCTGCACCCTTAAATTCCTCAGCGAGTGTTCTCTGAAGAAGTCGCTTTTCCTCCTCCCCCACCCCCACCACCCCACCCCCACCCCCGTAAACCTGTAAGCGCCTCCTGTGGGCAGTGCTGGACCGGCCCTCCTCAGACACTCCCTCCCCACCCCCCAGTGCTTCTACAAGGAAGCCCATAGTCCTCAGAGGGCACCAAAGGGCAAACACGTGAATCTCGAGGAGGAGGAGGAGCCTGACGGACTGTGGGCGGGACTCCAGGGTCGAGCACTTTCCTGCGTGCACCAATTCTGATGCCATCCCCACCACGCTAAAAAGGAAAGGAAAGAAGGGGGAAGGGTGCAAGATGTAGTTAACTTGTATCAGCAAAATGAACCCCAAGAGTGTCAGATTACGCTGAGAGGAAGGGAACGCTGGAGGAAGTTGCATTCATTGAAATGGGTACACAGGCTGATTTGAGTAGCAGGACCCAGAAAACATTCTGTGGAGGAACAAACTTTTAATCCCAGTACTGGGGAGGCACAGCTATGAGGATCCCTGAGGATAGCTGGCGAGTCAGGACAGTCTACTTAAGACCTTCTCAAGGGAAGTGGGCAGTGTCACTGAGGATAACACCCAAGACTGCCTATGGCCTGCACATGCACACACACATGACAACACATAAGCCTACACACGACAGATTACACACACATATACACACACACATATGTACACACACTTTAAAAAATTAAAACTGTAGTTAATGTACTTACAACCCATCAGATTAGCAAAAATTTCAAGGCTGGACAATTATTCCGGACAGTAAAAACAAGGGAAAGAGGCAACTCAGACTGTTGAGAAGCCCACCAGCGCACTTGGGAGAACACTGTCCTTCTCCTCGGTGCCCGGCTCCTTCAAGGGCCATGCTTACATCTACAATCACACTGCCTCTCACTGTCAGTGAAATGGCTGAGCGAGTGAAGGCACTTGCCACCGAGCCAGGAATCTGAATTAACCCACATGGTGGGACAAGAAAACTGACTCCCACAAGCTGACCTCTGATCACCATGGCATATGTGTTCGTACAAACAGAATACATGATTGGTTAAACTGCTTCTCGGTAAACAACTTTTCTCCTTCATACTGACTCATCTTGAAAAGTCCTTCCACGGCCATCAAGAAGTCCTGCCTCTCTCTCTCTCTCTCTCTCTCTCTCTCTCTCTCTCTCTCTCTCTCTCTCCTCTCCCCTCCCCTCTCCTCCCCCCCCATTCATTTATTTGGTTCTATGTGGGTGGGTGTTTTGCCTGCATGTATGTCCATGTACCACCATGTGTGTACCTAGTGCCCATAGAGGTCAGAAGTGGGCATCTGATCTCCTGGAGCTGGAGTTACAGTGGCTATGAGCCACAATGTGGGTGCTGGGAACTGAACCCAGGTCCTGTGTAAGAGCAGCAGGTGCCTGTAACCACTGAGCCATAAACTCCCCACTTTTAACCTCTTGTACACAAAGGTCCATGTATAGATATATCAGTGGTTACAAAGTTACTTTATGGTTTACCTTATTTCACCTCTGTGTGTGTGTGTGTGTGTACACGTATATGTGTGGGAGTCAGAGGAAAACTTACAGGAGTGAGTTCTGCACATCTTTTGTGAGTTACAGGGATTAACCTAAGGTCACCTGGAGACTCAGGAGCAAGGCCCTACCCACCCAGTCATTTCCCCAACCCCCAGCATTTTTATTCAGCATACTTGCTGTGACATATTCTCCATACCAGGGACTCACACAACTTTCCTTTTTCTGAGTCGACAGCCAGAAATCCTTCTTGGATTCACCCTTTCATGTTTCACCACGTTTCCAGTATATAGTAACAGGTATGTTGGGTTGGGTTGGGTTTTTACAGTCATCCTACAGAAGCATTTATACGGTTCGAGATCTTCTGTTCCAGATTCTCACCTAATGATGACCCTTTGAACCTTCCTATGTTCCCCTTCTATAAAGCAGGTATAGACGTGTGTGTGTGTGTGTGTGTGTGTGTGTGTGTGTGTGTGTGCACAAACGCAAACAGAAGCATAACAGAAACACATGTAAAATTAAGAGAACATGAAGAAAAAAAGCGTTCACCCTGGAGCCTAATTGAAGTCTCTCCCTCAGAGAGTGGAAATGCAAGAACATAATCAAAAAGACAGGAGCTGGGGGCTGGAGAGATGGCTCAGTGGTTAAGAGCACTGCTGCTCTTCCAGAGGTCCTGAGTTCAAATCCCAGCACCCACATGGTGGCTCATGACCATTCATAAAAGGCATCTGATGCCCTCTTCTGGCATGCAGGTGTATATGCAGAGCACTCATACATAAATGAATTAATAAATTTTAAAAAGTAAACAACAAACGTTGGCCTTGGTGCCACACACCTTTAATCCCAGAATCCAGGAGGCAGGTAGATCTCCATAAATTCAAACCAGCATGATCTATATAGAGAAGAGCTGGCAGGGTGTTGGGGGGCACACCTTTAGTCCCAGCACTCCAGAGGCAGAGGCAGGTGGATCTCTGAGTCTGAAGCTAGTCTGGTCTACTTAGCAAGTTCCAGGACAGCCAGGGTTACACAGTGATATCATGTCTCAAAAAAAAAAAAAGAAAGAAAGAAAGAGAGAGAGAGAGGGGCTGGAGAGATGGCTCAGTGGTTAAGAGCACTGACTACTCTCCTGAAGGTCCTGAGTTCAAATCCCAGCAACCACATGATGGTTCACAACCATCTGTAATGAGATCTGATGCCCTCTTCTAGTGTGTGTGAAGACAGCTACAGTGTATTTATAACAATAAATCTTTTTAAAAAAAAATAAAAAAGAAAGAGAGAGAGAGAGAAAGAAAGAGAGAAAAGAAAAAAAAGACAAAGATGAAAAGAAGTGGCTATGAACCTTGTGAACAGCAGCCGCAGAATGCTGTAGATTTGTAAGTGCATATGTGAAAGCACGTAAGCAGCTCTAGACTCTTGCTTGTGGTGAGTGCTAGGCTGAGCTGTCAGGTACAGGGGAACAACACAGTTGGAAATCATTTTTACAACCCACATGAAAGATTCAGCAGACAATGAATTACCAGTGCCTAATTTCCTAGGGGAGTTTTAATGAGCAGGCTAGTTGAACCATCTTAAAACCTTTCCCCACAAACTCTTAGCTGCAACATGAAGTTGAGAACAGGGAAGAAACCAAAAGGACGGGATCTGACTTAACACCACGACCAACCATGATGCCTGTCTAAGTCACAACAACCTTTCAGTCAGGATTTCTATTGTGTGACACACACCATGAATGGAAGCTGCCTGGAGAGGAGAGGGCTTATTTGGATTTATGTCTCCTCATCACAGCTCAGGCAGGAACCTGGAGGCAGGCGCTGACGCGGAGGCCATGGAGGGGTGCTGCTTCCTGGCCTGCTCCTCCTGGCTTGCTCAGCCTGCTTTCTTATAGAACCCAGGGCCTCCAGCCCAAGGATGGCCCCACCCACAATGGCACCCTCATAAATCACTAATTAAGAAAATGCCCACAGCCGGGCGGTGGTGGCGCACGCCTTTAATCCCAGCACTTGGGAGGCAGAGGCAGGTGGATTTCTGAGTTCGAGGCCAGCCTGGTCTACAGAGTGAGTTCCAGGATAGCCAGGGCTACACAGAGAAACCCTGTCTCGAAAAAACCAAAAAAAAAAAAAAAAAAAAGAAAATGCCCTACAGGCTTGCCTACAGCCCAATCTTATAAAAGCATTTTCTCAAATGGAGTTCCCTCCTCTGAAAGGACAGTAGCCTGTGTCATAAAATTACCCAGCACAACTGACCCTTTGTCAACTTCACACACGAACACACCACTTAGGACAGAAACGTTCCCTTTTGTGTCCATCCCCAAGATCTCAGGTTAATAAATATCACAAATATAAATTATAAAAACGTATCAAAAACCACAATGTCCCAGCCTTCACCGATTCAAACACTTTAAAAGTTCGGTCTCTTAAAAGAAAAATCCAGTCTCTTTCAAAATCAGTATCTTTGTAAAAACTACAAAAATCTCCCTTAAGTTTAAAGTCTCTCAATCGTGGGCTCCTGTAAAATCAAAACTAAATTAAAGAGTTTCTTACTTCAGAAGGGAAGAACCAGGGCACAGTCACAATCTGAACAAAGCAAACACAAACTCCGATAACATAAATAACTCAGTGTCTGGACCATGGCAAAGGGCCTGGGTCACTTCTCCAGCTCTACCCTCTGCAGCACACACCACTGTCTCCGAAGCTCGGGCAAGCTCCACTCCACGGCTGCTGCTGTCCTTGGCAGTTATTCCACAGAACTGGCATCTCCAAAACCCTGGGTCTTCTGCTGCAACTGGGCCACACTTTCACAATAGCCTCCCCTGGTCTCTCTTCAGGGACTCCAGTCTGGCTACACGGTGCCAATCTTCAGCTGCTCCCCACAGCCCCTTCATATCTCAAAAACCAGTTCTACCCAGGTCACTCGTACACCACCAACTTCAGTTGTGAGCATGAGATATAACCTAGGCAACCTCTGGAACCCAGCTTCTGTGTGCTGACTCTGAGAAAACACCCCTCAGAAGATTTCACCTCAGTGATGCTGGTCTCTTCCCCACCCCATCAATCCATCCAGAAACAGGATTTCTCTGTGTAGCCCTGGCTGTCCAAAAATTCACTCTGAAGACCAAGCTGGCCTTGAACATCAGAGATCTGCCTGCCTAGCCTAACCAGCATAATACCTGTAAATCCCCAACTCCAAAGGTTGAATCCGGAAGAACAGGTAGTCCCAAGCCTAAGGTGGCACAGGCCTGGGATCCCAGCAATGCTGTAGCAAGGAGCAGGAGAGTCAGGTCAAGAACACCCTCGGCTAGAGAGTTCGAGACTAACCTTGAACTACATGAAATCTGGCCTCAAAACTTAAAATCAATTAAAAATCTAAAACACAACTGCTAGCTCCAGCCTGAGCTGAGCTGGTGGGTGGGGGGAGCCTTAGAATACCGGAGGACCTTGTTAGATAGTAGTGCATCTGACTCCACAAAGTCCATCGAGGCGACAGACTGAATCCCCATCTCAGAAAAGGAAAAAGAACACAGGGCTGGGCTGTGGCTCAGTGGCAGAGCGCCTGCCTAGCATGCACAAGGCCATAGGTTCAGTCATTGCCACCAGGAACAGACACCTACACACACACACACACACACACACACACACACACAACTTTCTCTAAATTTATTCAAACAGCCGATTACAGAAAATGACAGATGCCTTAAAACACGAAGTGCAAAAGGATATCTTCCAAACCCTCTGAAAAAAAATCACTCTTGAGAAATAATTATATTAGAATTCTGCTGTGCCTTCAAGGCCCATTCTAAACACACAGGTACAAATCAAAAGCATGCAGATTTTCCTACATCTATTACTTGGTCAGTGCTGTGCACTGAGCCTGTGTGCGCTGAGCTCTACCCCTAAGCTACACTCTGAGCACCACACACACACACACACACACAGTTCCACAACCTGATTCATCAGTAGTGTGTCAGCCACATTTGCACAAGCAGATGTGCCACAGTCTTAATGGTGAAACAGTATTCCATAATCCAAACAGACCAGTTTAACCCATCTACCAAAATGCCACACTAACTATCATTATGAATCAGGCCCTCTCAAAAGAATAACTTTTATCAAGAAGTACAACTTTCATCACGCCAAGTTTTTGTTTAGGATTTTCCTTTTTTCAAATCTTTCTGTACATTTTTATGTTATTTATTTATTTTAGAGATACGGTCTCAACGCTAGCCATCTGACTCCAAATCAGATACCCACCTGCATCTGCATCCCAAGTGCTGGGATTAAATAGACATAGCGCTCCATGCCTAGCCAGGAGTTTTTAATTCCTGAGCGCTCTATCTGCATGTACACCTGCCGGCCAGAAGAGGGCACCAGAGCCCTTTATAAATGGTCATGAGCCGCCATGTGGTGGCTAGGAATTGAACCTAATTCTCTGGTAGAGCAACCAGTGCTCTTAACCGGTGAGCCATCTCTCCAGCCTGAGTTTTTAATTCTTAAGTTAGGTAGATAGGTAGAGTGAGTTTTGACAGGGGAGAGTCCTGCTATCTAGCTCTGTCTCCCAAGTGATAGAATAAGTCACATGCCACCAAGGCCAGCTTTCCTTTCCCTGTTGTCTCCTGAGTCCTTTCACTCTGTTTTGTTGTTGTTATTTACTCTTTAGTTGTTCAGTCTTACTTTTCCTTGTCTGTTTGCCTTACCAGGCTTCCCCCAGGTCCCCACGCAGGGAGAGGTTAGCATCGAACGCAAACCTGCAGGATTCACGATCTTCACACTCAGAACCCTCCCCGTCTCCCGGCACGCATCACTGCTGGCCCCTGTGAAA
The DNA here is from genome assembly GCA_036184795.1 of Tokudaia tokunoshimensis. Classification (NCBI taxonomy): domain Eukaryota; kingdom Metazoa; phylum Chordata; class Mammalia; order Rodentia; family Muridae; genus Tokudaia; species Tokudaia tokunoshimensis. Next base: position 15,944,839 of record BTHU01000013.1, on the reverse strand, counting down.
TCGCTTTATTAATGCGATCCACTCTGCCTTGGTTTTCTTCCTTTCGAGACAGGGTCTCAAGCATGGAGGACTTCAGCAATCCTTCTGTCTTCGTATCTCTCACTCTCACTAAAGTTCTTATGGCTCAGAAAATATAATTTGTATGACAGGTGTGGTAGCCCACAACTTTAATTGTGGCACTCAGAAAGAAGAGGAGGCAGGGAGATCTCTGAGTTTGAAGCTAGCCTGGTCTACATAGCAAGTTCCAAGACATTTAAGGCTTCTTAAAGAGATCCTATCTAAAAAAGACAAAACGAAAGAAAAAGATAGTTTGTTTTTATTTCTTTATGAAAACACCTTTTATTTTTATTCATGCATTTGTGACGGCATTGGTGTATGTGTGCAAGCACACGCACACAGAAGTCGGAAAGCAGCTTTGCATCACCTGGAGACAGCATTACAGGCAGCTGTATGTCATACTGTTTGGGTCCTGGGAACAAACTCTGGTCTCTACAAGAAGAACAAAGACTCTTCATACAGAGCCATCTCTCTAGCCACAAGAAAACATGCTTTGTAATCCAAGCATGGTAGCATGCACCTGTTATCCCAGAACTTAGAAGGTGGGGGCAGGAGGATCTGAGTTCAAGGCTATCCTCAGTTACCTAGGACTTAGAAGACAGCCTGGGCCACCTAAAACCCTCCTTCAATAATAAATAAATAAATGGAAAGTTTATTTTAAATTAGTATGTTTAAGTAATTGTTTCGCAATATATCGGTTTTTATTTCTTTATGCTGAAAATATCAACAGATAAGATCCACATAAACAGAACCTCTCACACCAGATATGGTGGTAGAGACCTGTATTAGCAACACTTGGGAGGTGGAAGCAGGATCAGTAGTTCAAAGTCATCCTTGACCACCTGGTGATTTCCAAGCCAGCTTGGGCCATAAACCTTATCTCAAAAACAGACTGGTCACTGTCCTCAGAAGCTTTTTTAAAAAATCTTCCTACTGAATGTTTTAATAAATCTTCCGGCATCCGAAGGGGCTAATGCCAAAGGACAGCACACATGAAGAGCAGTCACCACCAGAGGTCAGCCGGCTACTGCCATCCCATGACAATCAGAGAACAAGAATTCCAACATCAGTAATAAGTCAAAGCAGCACAGAACACATCAGGGGGCAGCAGTGCCACCGGGAAGGAATCTGACGTCTCCACGCCAGGGCGAAGAAATACAAACTGACAGCAGGGAGCTGCCGTTTGGGAAACGCAGGATGAATTAATTACTACTGGAGAAGTCTGCAGTGCACTGGTTTCCAGGCACCATCCTCTACCCCTGTCCCACGTCCTTCTCTTCTCCAGCACTCCAAGCAAGCTTCAAGCAGTCTGGAAATGGAGAACAGCTTTCTGCTGTGTGCAGAGCGGGTCCTCCTGTCTGATTAACCACGTCCTCGGCTGTGGCGTTCACACGGGCCAAACGCTTTCATCCTGTCTGATTGATTAAGAACGTCCTCTGCTGTAGCATTCACATGGGTTTTCAGGCTCAGAGCTCAGCCACACGGCCCTTTCCCAAACCTCCTTGCTAAAGAAAATAAGCAAAACAACAGGAATTATAACTGCCACCTGTGAGGAAGCCAGGGCGTCATTCGTGTCCACAGTGTCCTTCTCTACCCACTAATCACCAGTCACCCCACCTCACTCCTTCACGGGTCTCTGACCCCAGATAAACCCATCAGCCATTACAAGGACTATCCAAGCCATGATTTCAAAACCGCTCCACAGGTATAGCCTATGAAAAGATTCTACCAGTTCCTCCACCCTCGGGGCTTCCTTATACAAAATGAGTTTATAAGACTCCAGTAACTGGCTTGTGCCCAGCACTGACAAACTTCACAAAATGAGCTATTCTATAAACTCAAATGATGTTTCTTTTAAAATAAATTTTAGATGTATATTTTTTAAGTGTTTTCAACAGCAGCCGCCTCTCTTGGGGCTCTGGAATACCCTCAAGAGCTTGCAGAATTCTGAACATAAACTATCCTCAGCTGGCAAAATCATACCCCCTGCTGGAGCATGAGGCAAATCACAGTCACCTGCTGTGGACAATTTGAAGCAGACCTATATCCCATACCTGGGATCTAAAACAACAACATATTACCATAATATTTCTGTGTGTGTGATTTGTGTGTGTGTTTTAATTCTCAGTAGTATGGATTATACCTGGTGAAAAGAGTCAGAGACCCTGGAAGTGAAGTTACAGGGAGTTGCAAGCTACCACATAGGTCTGGGAACCAAACCCAGGTCCTCGGCAGTAAAAACAAGCTATCTTAATCAATGAGCAATCACTGCATACTTCCCCATGTCTCTTACACATTAGGAGTTAGGGGCACCGGACTTCACAATTTCCACTTGGGGTAGAAAGCCAATGTGAGAATTTACCTTTGCTAAACTATTCATTACAATACCCACCTTTCTTGGTAACTTTATTTAGAAAATTCACCCCGCACCTCGATCTCTCAGATTTGTGATCATTTCAGAAATTGTTTTCTTCTAACTTTTATGCATGCCTCTAAGTCATATGGGGCAAAGCAGAAAGCACTTCAGGTCAATCCATTCTGTGACCACTTGTAACTGCCAATATCAAAAACTTCAATAAAGAAAGTATGGTGGTTTGAATGAGAATACCTGCCCTCCACCGCCAAGGGCTCAGACATTTGCCAGCTTAGTCTCAGGATGACCAGGAGGATTAGAAGGAGCGGCCTTGTTGGAGGAGGTGTGTCACTAGGATTGGGCTTTGTCAATCTGTCTCTGTCTCACTGCCTCCCTTCCCCCACTCTGTCCCTTCCCCCTCCACTCCCTCTCCTTGGCCTGCTGCCTATACATCAGGATTTAAACCTCTCGGCTACAGCTACAGCACCATACCTGTCTGCTTCTCACCATGATAATGGACTAACCCTCTGAAACTGGAAGCAAACCCCAATTAATTGCTTCCTTTTATGACTTACCATGCTCTTGTGTCTCTTCCCAGCAACCTAACAAAAACTAGGCAAAAAAAAAAAAACCAACAACAACAACAAAAAAAACCCACCAAACTGAAAAGAGAAGGCTGTTGCGGCTGACTCCTGTAATCACAGACCTGGGGAAGATGAGACAGGTCTTCCCTGAGTTCAAGGTCAGCTACAGGACATTTGGAGTTCCAGACCAGCCTGGGCTGAACAGCTTAATTGGTTAACTGCTTGCGGTGCCAGTATAAAGAGCTGAGTTCAATCCCCGAGGACCAACCTGTAAAGAAGTCAGGCGTGGTGCACATTTTTGTTATCTCAGAGCAAGAGAAGTAGCTAGGGAGCCTAGTCTACTAGGTAAGCCCCAGGCCTGTGAGAGACCCTATCTATGAATGAATGAATGAATGAATGAATGACAGTGCCTGAGCACTTTCTGGCATCCACACACATGTGTATGCACACCCATAAACATGTCCACACAATAAATAAATAAATGAATGAATGAATATAAATTAAAAGGCCCTTAGCCAGCCACAGTGGCACACACCTATAATTCCAATACTCAGGAGGTAGAAGGTAGAGAGAAAGATCAGAAGTCAAATGCTATTCTGGGCTATACAGTTCAGGCCAGTCTGGGTGACATGAGACCCTGTCCTAAACAACTAGAAAGACCTTTATCTGTTACTTATCTGTGTTATTCCGCCACATTCACAACCCACCCCTTTCCTCATGACCTCATCCCTAGCTCAGAGGCTATAATCTACCATGGTGTGTGCTCTTACCTACAGCTTCAAGTTCCTTCCGCTCTCCCCACCCAACATCACAGCCACCCAACATCTGGGTCAATCCACCCAACATCTGGGTCAATCCAACGTTCACGGCCAGCAGCTACCTATTGCAACAGGACAGAAAGCACTACACTAGGAAGTGTTCAGAAGGTAAACCTGGTCCCACCACACTTTACACCAAACCCACAGTTTCAGCAGGCAATTCCCTCTTCTTTCCTAGAAAACTATTTTGAACCTACTAAGTCTGAGTCACTTAGCAACCACTTCCTCGGCTGTCTCACACCTTTTTAAAAAATGTAAATGTATTTATGTGGTGGGGGGCGGATTGCCTGCACATATGTCTATATATCACATTAAATGTATTTATAGGGGGGGTGCCTACACATATGTCTGTACATCATATGCACATGCCAAGTGCCTACAGAATCCAAGATGGTATTAGATTCCCTGGGCCTGGAGTTACAGATGGTTGTGGACTGTCTTGTGGGAACTGAGAATCAAACCTGGATCCTCTGGAAAGGTAGCCAGCACCTTTAGCCGCTGAGCTATTTCTCTAGCAATGAAAGTAATGCTCGTTTCAATGTTCTGTTTTGTGTGTTTGTTTTTTGTAATCTGTCTCGTGAATATGAGATGTGGTTTGTTCTGTAACTCATGGGGTGTCTCTATGGCTGGCTTAGAATGTGCTACATAGACCAGGCTAGCCTCATACTCAGAGATCTACCTGCCTCTGTCTCCTGAATGCTGGGATTAAAGGCGTGTGCAACTCTACTGGACTTTCATCACTGCAGCTGCCCTGCTCCCACACGGCATTTTGCCACACAACATGGAGCTGTGTCCCCCTGCCTCCAGCCTAGGTCCAGTCCTTCTCCGTTCAAGATGGAGCTGTGTCCCCCTGCCTCCAGCCTAGGTCCAGTCCTCCGTTCAAGATGGAGCTGTGTCCCCCTGCCTCCAGCCTAGGTCCAGTCCTCCGTTCAAGATGGAGCTGTATCCCCCTGCCTCCAGCCTAGGTCCAGTCCTTCTCCATTCAAGATGGAGCTGTGTCCCCCTGCCTCCAGCCTAGGTCCAGTCCTTCTCCATTCAAGATGGAGCTGTATCCCCCTGCCTCCAGTCTAGGTCCAGTCCTCCATTCTAGATGGAGCTGTGTCCCCCTGCCTCCGGCCTAGGTCCAGTCCTTCTCCGTTCAAGATGGAGCTGTTTCCCCCTGCCTCCAGCCTAGGTCCAGTCCTTCTCCATTCAAGATGGAGCTGTTTCCCCCTGCCTCCAGCCTAGGTCCAGTCCTTCTCCATTCAAGATGGAGCTGTTTCCTCCTGCCTCCAGCCTAGGTCCAGTCCTTCTCCATTCAAGATTGAGCTGTATCCCCCTACCTCCAGCCTAGGTCCAGAAGGACATCACTGTCTTACTAAGCCATCTTCCTGCACTGCCATTATGGCCTAGACATACACATTTCAACTCAAACATGGCTACCTTGTCTTCTCCAAGCTCCACAATCTCCTGAATATGATGTGGTCTGTTCCTAGGACTCATCTTCTCTTAAACATCTATCCTAATAAAGAAGGAAATTTAAAATGCATCCTATAACAAAATCAATTAATTTTTTTTTCCAGATAACATTCAGATTCTTAGCACAGCTCCTTAGCAGACTGGTCTGAGTGGCTGCTTTGAAGGTTCTTGTCCCCAAGGTCTTCTGAGACACTCTGGTGGCAGTGTGCCAACGCCTTAGGTGCTGGCATCTTTCTCTATCCTCACTGTTCTCTGTGACACAGAGTAACCAAGTCCCTTTGCTGGACTGGTGCCATTTCATCTCTTGGGAGGTCGGCCTGCTCCCATCCCTGGTGTCCACAGTCCTGACTTAAGGGTCCACCATCACACAGTCCCTGTCCTGATGCCCACTCTGCCCTCAGTGATTAACATCCTCCAACCGCCTCACCGACAGCATTGCAGAATCCCCTGCTCCACAGGCTCCCCGTGTAGCCACTTCCTTCTACCACGGCTGGGCTACAGCCAGCAGAGTTTTCTCTTCTCTTGATGTAAAACCCTGGGTTCAGCTGGGCAGTGGTGACCCATGCCTTTATCCCAGCACTTGGGAGGCAGAGGCAGGCAGGTTTCTGAGTTCAAGGCCAGCCTGGTCTACACAGTGAGTTCCAGGATAGCCAGGGCTATACAGAGAAACCCTGTCTCAAAAAAACAAAACAAAACAGCACTGGGTTCTATTGCCAGCACTACAAAAAAAAAAGAAAAGAGATCCCAAGTAAAGAGGAAAATGCACAGAGATGAAGACCCAAACTCTACCATTATTACCTGTTCCTCAGTCCATTTAACAGCCCCCTCCCCATGACCACAGAACGTCGGCCAGACGAGACCACTTGGAGCATATAACTCCATAACACTCTCCCGACATCTGCCCATTTCTCTCCACAATCCACAGAGGCAGAAAGGCCTTCCCACTTCCAAGACCCACTTCCCTCCTGAGAGGCACAATGCTCGGACCCTTAACGACACATGAAATGCTCTTTGACTTATAGAAGGAGCTATCGCTAGAGTTTGTCCACAGACGGTATTGATAGGGAAGCAGCAGGCAGCATGGCCCTTTCTAAACTATCCCCCAAATACCTTTTACAGCATGAACAATTCCCATCTACTGTGTGCCTTGTAAGCCAGAATAGAAAGGTTAGACTTGGGTCAGTACCATGGTAAGAAGACCTACAAAAGCAAGCTGACACAGTGAAGCTATCTTAAGGGTGATGTTTACGTTTTCACTTGTATGTATCTATGTACGTGTGCCCTGTGAGATCACATGTTCACTTAGATGTGCCTATGTGGACGTGCGCCTTGTGTGAACGGATACCTGCAGAGAGCAGAAGACAGACTTGGACCCTTGAAGCTGGAATGACAAGTGACTGGGAGCCGGATGACAAAGACACTGGGGATCAAACCTGGGCCCTCTGGAAGAGCAGCAAGTGCTCTTAACTTAACCTCTGAGTCCTTTCTCCAGACCCCACAGCAAAATTTCACATGCTGCATTTAGCCAAACTAAGCTGAAAGTAAACAAAACTCAGTTCACAATCAATCTTTTGTATCAGATGCAAACTGAAAATGTGTACAACAGCAGGGAAAACAATATACATGACTGCACGTCACAGGTGCATCTTTTCGTTCAAGTTGCTGGTCAATCGCTACCTCGGAGCCAAAGCCTCAGCCCTTTCATTGTCTTTTCCACTCATTATGTGAAAAGCGAAGCCGTTCCTTAAAGGAGAAGAACAAGAGATACTAGGAAACACATTCAAGTTTCTCCACTGGAAAAAAAAAGAGCCAGGCAGTGGTGGCCCACGCCTTTAATCCCAGCACTCAGGAGGCAGAGGCAGGCAGATCTCTGTGAGTTTGAGGCCAGCCTGGTTTACAGAGTGAGTTCCAGGACAGCCAGGACTAAACAGAGAAACCCTGTCTCGGAAAAAAAAAAAAAAAAAGAAAAAAAGAAAAAGAAAACAAAAACAAAAAGAGTGTCAGACATACCAGTACACGCCAATAATTCCAGCGCTTGGGAGTTAGAAGCAAGATCAGGAGTTGAAGTCACCTATCCTCAGCTACATAGCTAACAACAAGCCATAGTGGGCTATAAGAAAATCTTGTCTAAAAATAAACAAACAGATGGACTTAAACATGTGCTAACCAAAGCACTAATCAAATGCAAAAATAAAGCAAATACAACCTCTTAATGGTCATTTCCTTTGATCCATTTTTATCCCTTCCCCCTAAATGTTACAAAGTCCACGTTTTACTAGGTAATGTATAATAATCAAATAAAAGACAGAAGGGCTAACAGGACATGGTACCACATGCCTTTAATCCCAGCACTCAGGAGGCAGAGACAGATAGATCTCTGATTTTGGTGTACATAGTGAGTTCCATGATAGTCAGAGCATATAGTGAGACCCTGTCTCAAAAAAGAGAAGGGGGAGGGGGGGTAAGAACAGTTTGCAAGCTGGGAGTGGTGGCACACACTTTTAACCCAAGACAGATCTTAGAGATGTGAGTTCAACATCAGCCTGGACCTCATAGTGATTTATTTCCAGGACAGTCAGTGCTAGAGAGAAAAGGGGGATGGGGGGGGAGGGAGAGACAGACGCTGTCTCAAAAAAAAAGAGGAAAAGAAAAAACTGTTTGCTAAATAATCCTGCCAGACACTCATATTACAAAATGAGAGCTATGTGTGCTCTGCATTAGAACACAAAAACTCAACAACCCGACACCTTCTTCTCACTTTATAAGTGATGGTGAATAAATAAACAAATAAACAAACAAACTCCACCTACAAGGAGAGGAACAGGAAAATGTATCCAGCGACGATGGGAAACCTCGCTAAGGATGTGCCACATTTCCCTAACTAGATTTCCAGGCTGCAGTGATTCTCAACCAGGCAGCTCAGAACCCTACCACCACAGAACTGAGTGTGTTCCTCGAAGGGCTTGCTCTTATTAACTCAAGTGAATTCCAGCATATATACAGCATGACAACCCACAGTAGGTGCAAATCAACTGTTCTGTGTAAAGAATGAACAAGCAGGTATCTATTAGCCAGCATGAAGGATGCACTTGTTTGGATGCGTGGCATTTATTTATAACTTGGAGAAGTGCGGGTTGCTCCTACCTTTTAGCCAAAAAGAACAATACTCTCTCACCTGTCACTTAAGGTAAGCAGTGCCCTGTGCTCAGTTAATCCAAGAAAGAGAACAAGCCGCCAACAATTAGCTTCCCAAGGAGTCCCTTGTCCAGGGTGCAGGGAAATGTGCTCTGGAATCCACGGACCACCCTGCAACCAACAGAAGGATAAGGCCCAGACTACAGCCCAATCACCGCAGGGCAATTCTGACTTGATTCCCGACCATCTGCAAGTCCAGGTTTCTCCCACCCTTAAAGCAGAGCTGAGAACTCCCCAACAGCCTTTCAAGAGTTTTTTTTTCTGTTCTTGAATCACCATGGTTCTCGAAAGAAAAACATTAAAAGTTATGATATAAGAGTAACAACTACCATAAAAGACAGGCTTGGTGTACATGTTATTCCAGAAAATGGGCAACTCCTTCTAACATATGACTCAAGATCAGCTCCAGGACAATGATATGTGTGTAGAAATCCAGTACTTCATACAATATATATATATATATATATATATATATATATATATATATATAAGCAAAATTTTAAAAAAGAACATCTCAGGTTAGAGAGACAGCTCACACTAGTTGCCCTTCCAGAGGAACCGGGTTCAAAAGACACTCTCTGATCATTCCACTACTAATTTTCTTTGTTTATGATCAAATGCTTCTGTTCTACCTACTGAGCAACACAGCCTTCAAACTAAGTCTGCAAGGAGGCTAACGTCACCTTCACCACTTAATGCTACAGGACTTAAGCTCTCTGCCATGGGGTGAGATACACCTACACTCTAAATACCCTGCAAAGTATGTAACAGAATGAAGGAAGAGTCCTACTTTCTCTAATTAGTCTGTGAGAAGGCATTCGAGGCCAGTTTTGAAAGGTGCGAATTGTTTTAACTCCACAAACTTCAAGCTGCTCTTTCCCCCAAACAAATGTGTGTGCATGTCATGTCAATCACCACTTCAGAAGATAACAGATAACATTATTATTTGCTAACTTTAAAATGCAAACCAATGTCTTCAGTTAAAAACCAAACAAGAATATTGTGGTAACGCCAAGACTTTAAGCCCAGCACTCGGGATGCAGAGGAGGCCAGTCTAGTCTACAGAGCAACAGAGTGACCTTGTCTGAGGGGGCGGGGACAGGGGAGGGGGGAGAGGAGGAGCGAGGGGAGTATACCGGAATGAATGGTAAAGCTAGATTACTCCCTACCTCTACCCACCCCAATCACAGAGTGATGGATCTGGAGTACAAAAATCAACCTACCTACCCTCCGAGTCCTTCTCCCAGGGCATGGTGGGAACCCGATGTGTGCTGACGGAATACAAATCCTATGAATGCACATGTATGTTACACAACTCTATAAACAGTTAAGCACCTTCCGTTGACACTGTGCTTCCAGACTTCGAAACGCCGGCACATAAACTGTTGCATCTACACAGAGGTGGTGAGTTACATTTGTCCGCACAATCTCTACCGGGCGAAGCACTCAGTATATACTTTTGCACCTGTATTCTGCTCTTCTGTTACACTGTAATTCTCTTTTGCTCAGTTCCTTAAGGATGTCTCATTCATCTTCCTAAACCCAAGCCACGCAAAGTCCAGACCAGTAAAGTACAACGTAAACACCAGACTTCTCCCTCCTTCCGCAAGACAGGTCAGGTGGGGCCTCAGTTCTGATCCAGACGTACACACCCCTACTCCTTCCCACACCCACACCCCACTGCCACTTCTGATTTCCAAAACCGATGAAGCTCGTTGCACAGGGTATGAATGTTTTGTTCCCCAGCAAAATTATCTGGCCCACGCTCCCCCTTCATCTGCACCACTGGCTCCCCCAATTCCCACTGCAGCCGAGGGTGCGGCAGACACCCCACAGAGCTGTGCCCACGAGGCCCACCGCCACCCGCATAGCCACGCGTCCCGGGCTCAGGTTCCGTACGTACCCCAGGAGGCAGCGATCGCAGACGACGCCACGACTCCCCTTGCACACAGTGTAAGCCAAGGGGTCGGAGCGGAAGAGCAGCTCCCCGGGGCGCAGTGGGGCCACAGCGCGCAGCCCGTTTCCCCGGTCGGCAGTCTTGAACTTTTCCACCTTCAGTGCCTCCATCCTTCCTCAGCTCCACACCTCAGACCCGAACAGCGTCCCTCAGCTTGAGTCTCGTGTTTTCTGACTGAGCGCCTGCGTCCTGCGCTTGCGTACACCAGGGGGCGGAGACGAGCGTGCTGGTCCTGTGAGCATGCGCAGGAGAACCTACTACAGCTAGGGGTGGGGTGGTGTATTTCCTCCTGTATTTTATTCTGCGCTTTTATTTTATTTATTTATTTATTTATTTATTTATTTATTTATTTATTTATTTATTTATTTATTTAGAGACGTTGTCTCACTATGTGTAGCAAAGACTGGTCTGGAACTCTCTCTATAGACCAAGGAACCTCTCTATTTAGACCTCGAAATATCAGGATTCTGCCTGCCTCAGCATCCACAGTTCTGGAATTCAAGGTGCGCTCCACCACGCCCAGCTTATTATGCAAATTTTAGTGCATAGTGGGAAAAAAAATGAACACACACCTTTAACCTCAGCTCTGGGGACGCAGAGGCAGGAAGACCTCTGAGTTTAAGGTCAGCCTGGTCTATAAAGTGAGTTTCAGGACAGCCAAGGATATACAACAGAGAAACCCTATCTCCAAAAAAAAAAAGTTAGTGCTGTGGTTATCTGTATATTCACCATCTAGATCGAAAAATTCTGCAGTTTTGAATCACACCTTCAGTATATCTATATGCCTACATATATATATATATATATATATATATATATATATATATATATATATATATATATAGAGAGAGAGAGAGAGAGAGAGAGAGAGAGAGAGAGAGAGAGAGGGTTTCTCTGTGTAGCCCTGGCTGTCCTGGAACTCACTGTGTAGACCAGGCTGGCCTCGAACTCAGAAATTCAACTGCCTCAGCCTCCCAAGTGCTGGGATTAAAGGCGTGCTCCACCACTGCCCGGCTTATATTGTTATAAACCATTTTAGAGTTACGTTTGTGGGACCTTTTGAAAGCATGTTGCAGTCAGGTCCTGAGCTTGGGTTATGGGTATAAATTTACAATCACAAGACCCGCCTGGGAGTGTTAGCATGTTCAATCAGTTCTCATGCTCAGACTCAGCCATTATCTATATCAGACCACAGAAGTTTGTTTAAAGACAGGGTCTATTATGTATCTCTGGATGTCCTGGAACTCTCCGTGTAGATCAGGCTGGTCTTGAACTCATAGAAATCCACCTGCCTCTGCCTGAGGGCTGAGGTTATAGGTATACATACTATCAACCGAGCAGCAGAGGCGCATGCCTTTAATCCCAGCACTTGGAAGGCAGAGGCAGTTGGATTTCTGAGTTCGAGGCCAGCCTGGTCTACACAGTGAGTTCCAGGACAGCCAGGGCTACACAGAGAAACCCTGTCTCAAAAAACAAAACAAAACAAAAACAAACAAAACAACAACAACAAAAAAAGTGTTCATACTATCACACCTGACCACCAAAGGATCTTTCTTGTACACACCTCTGTGTGCCTCCTGGCAACCCCAGAAAACACACAAGTTGAAAACTAACCTCAGTAACAGAGAAATCATGCTTAAAACATTTTTTCTATTAGTGATTTCTTATTTCAGTCCCAATACTTAGTTGGCTTGTGACCATGCCTCACAATGTTGCCCTGACTGACCTGAAAAATCTCTATGTAAAGCAGACCAGCTTGGAATTCACAGAGATCTGCCTGCCTCTACCTCTCTGCCCCCACCCCTGCCCCACTCCTGCCTCTCTGCCTCTGCTTCTGCCTCTGCCCTGTCCCTTCCTGTAACTTTAATTTTTTTAAGTCTATATTTAATGATATTTTCTAAATGTTTTAACCTCTCTTGTAGCCCACCAGCTACCAGAGGTAGTGGGAAAGAAAGGATACAGGGGAAGTAGACTTGTTTAGAAATGGCTTTTTTGGAGTAAATCTTTTTTTTTCTATTGACTAAAATTTATTTAGGGCATGAGGAGGGGAGTTGAGGGAGTAGAGACAGAGAAAGGCAGAGAGAGAGAGAGAGAGGAAGGAGGAGGAGGAGGGGAAGGAGGAGAGGGGAGGAGAGGAGAGGAGAGGAGAGGAGAGGAGAGAAGAGAAGAGAAGAGAAGAGAAGAGAAGAGAAGAGAAGAGAAGAGAAGAGAAGAGAAGAGAAGAGAAGAGAAGAGAAGAGAAGTAGAGACCGGCCGTGAGCACATGGAGAGAGAGGGGGAGGAGGATAAGGGGTAAGAGCAAGAGGAAAAGAAAAGAGGACAAGAGAGTCTTGGAGTAAATATTATTTATGTTGTCAGGAAATCATAGTTTAGTTTATAGGAGTCAGTAGCAACAGCTCGATCATAAACACTGTATGGATACATCAGTAGTCTAGTTAGGTAGAGTCAGGATAGTAAATATGAGTCAGCATGGTAGCACTATCTAGTAGAGACAGTCAGGCCTCAGCCTACCCACAAGTCAGTGGGAGGGACCCAGAGGGACCACGGTGAAGCATTCCTTCAGGAGTCTGCCTTAGCCTTTCATCTGTGTCCACTTCAGGAAAACACTCCTTCCTGTGTTTCTGTCAGCAAAACACCATCCCACACAACTGATTTTCAAAAGAACCCTGAAGTTTCCACTTCATTTGCCCCTGCCTCTACATTTGCCTCAATCAAAGGCACGTGCCATCACACCTAAAAATACTCTTATAAACGCAAATATTAACTTTGTTATTGAGTTACTGTGTGTCTGTGACATGTGTCCACGAGTGTTAGTGAATGTGTGCCTTGGTGTGGGCACAGAGGTTAGAAGACAGTGCTGTGGAGCGATTCTCTCTCCACTCTTATGTGACTTGCAAAGCAAGCCTTTCCCCTTCTCACTTAAGTGTGTACCCACGTTTTGTCATTATTTAGGTTACTTCACTGTGTTGTGCTCGGTGCTGAAAATAGAACCAGGACTCCATGTGTCCTGAGCTCGATTTGTGATGAGACATTGACTACAAATTCTTTAAAGTTACTGTGTGAGGTGTGTGTGTGTGTGTGTGTCTGTGTGTGTGTGTGTGTCTGTGTGTGTGTCTGTGTGTGTGTCTGTGTGTGTGTCTGTGTGTGTGTCTGTGTGTGTGTGTCTCTGTGTGTGTGTGTCTGTGTGTGTGTGTCTGTGTATCTGTGTGTGTGTCTGTGTGTCTGTCTGTGTGTGTGTCTGTGTGTGTGTGTTTGTCTGTGTGTGTGTGTCTGTGTGTGTGTCTGTGTGTGTGTGTGTCTGTGTGTGTGTCTGTGTGTGTCTGTGTGTCTGTGTGTGTGTCTGTGTGTGTGTGTCTGTGTGTGTCTGTGTGTGTGTGTCTGTGTGTGTGTGTGTGTCTGTGTGTCTGTGTGTGTGTCTGTGTGTCTGTGTGTATCTGTGTGTGTGTGTCTGTGTGTGTGTCTGTGTGTGTGTGTGTCTGTGTGTGTGTGTGTCTGTGTGTCTGTGTGTGTGTCTGTGTGTGTGTGTCTGTGTGTGTCTGTGTGTGTGTGTCTGTGTGTGTGTGTCTGTGTGTGTGTGTCTGTCTGTGTGTCTGTGTGTGTGTGTCTGTGTGTGTGTGTGTGTGTGTGGTTTTCTGACACAGGGTTTCTCTGTTATACATTGGCTGTCCTGTAACTCTGTCCGTAGACCAGGCTGGCCTCAGACTCACAGAGATCCACCTGCCTCTGCCTTCTGAGTCCTGGGATGAAAAGTGTGAGGCATCACCACCTGGGCAACTTCTTTAAACACAGTGTTGAAAGGGAAACCTCCTTGTCTTACCTTTAAAACTGTCTCATGTCTGCCCCCTAGATCTCAGAGGGAAGCTCCCCCTGTGATACCTCAGCCACATGGCTGTGTAAACAAGGCCTGACCGAGTGAGTCCAACAGACATCACAGCACGGTTTTCCCACATCCAGTTTTTCATGTTCGATGTGACTTCTCTTCGCATTCCAACATTCACTTTTATACTTGAACCCGTATTCACTGTTTTGGAGCCTTTTATGCTGTGGGTTGAGCTCAGAGCCTTGTACATGCTTGGCACAATGGCTCTACACTGATTGACATGCCCAGCCCATGTACTCTTACATAAAACAGTATCATTACACCAGATAAATAAAAGGGAGGACTCAAATGTTCATAGTGCAGCGGCATTATTCACAATAGTAAAAAGGAGAAACAACCAAGTTTGTGGTCCCTGGGTACATGTGGTGCATGAACGTGCAAGAATATTGTTCTGCCATTAAAAGGAATGACATTCTGAGCTGGTGAGATAACCCAGCAGGTGAAGGACTTGTGGCCAATTCTGACCACTTTGGTTGACACACGTAATTTTAGGAAAGGGGGAGGAGGGGGAGAGGGAGAAGGAGAGGAAGAGGGAAGAAGTCCTAGGGACTTCACAGTCTCTCTGTGTGGAGTCTCTTTAACCCTAACTCTAACCCTAACCCTAACCCTAACCCATACACACTCAAAAATAAATAAATAAATATAATACAAAATGTAAGTGATGAAATTCTCACACATGAAACATTAAAGATAAACCTTAAAAATATGTAAGGGGAGATACATCAGATGCAAAAGGACAAACATGAAGGACCAGGGCAGACAAATGCACAGAGACCTAGTATAATAGCACTGGGGGTGGGGGTGAGGGCTGGAACAGAGAGAGGAAAGTCAGTAATTGGGAATAGAGTTTCCATCTGAAAAAATGAAAAAGTTAGGGAAATACACGGTGGTACTGGAAGTTCAATAATGATTAAAACACTAAATATTTGCCTGGCAAGATGGCTCAGAAGATCAAGGCACTTGCCACCAAGAATGACTACCTGAGAATTCAATCCCAGAGACCCACTGAGTACAAGAGTCCAGTCTACTCTTGGAGGTTGTCTTCTGACACAAAGTACATGTGTGCATACATGCACACATACATACACACAAGTTAAATAGACATATAAATAGTTTGTAAAGTTCATTTTTAAATTTTATTTTAATTTTCTTATTATTCTGTATACATATGCATGATACATGTAGTTGTTTCCTTCCACTCTGGAATCCTGGAATCGAATTCAGATTGTTTGATTTGTAAGGCAAGCCCCTTTACCAGATCAGCCAGGCTGTTGACCCAAAAATACTAAATATTTGAGAGCTTGGGGGATGGCTCAGGTGATAAAGTGCCTGCCAAGTAAGAGTAAAGACTTGAGTTCAGATCCCAGTAGCCAACTAAAAAAGGCCAGGCACAATTACACAGGCCTATAAATCCCAGTTTTGGGGAGGCAGAAGCTTGTAGATCCCTGTCCCCCCAAAATAAAATGGGGAGATATTGAGGCAGGTACCCACATTGACCTCTAGTCTGCACACAAACATGCACTCAAGTACACATATCTATGTGCACATGTACACACGAACACATACATACACCACACAGAAAGATATGTAAGTAAAAATGCCAAAAATTAATGCTTCCTTGCCCCTCTCCATCACTCTCACTGGCTCATTTTTAACAACCTGGTAGGAATCACCAGAGCACGGGATGATAAGCCTCAACTCCCATAAACCCTAATTGTAAGTTTAACACACTGTTTTATTAGCAAGAGGTAAATTAAACAGTGGCTATAAACATTTAATACAACATCAGCCAGCAATCTGAGTAATAAACTGAGTGAACAGTTAACCAAGAATTACTGAATTATTTCAAAAGCTCTTTGATATGCCTCACCAGGTTTTTTCCTACAGTGATGTAGTCTATATTTACTGCACACAAAACTCAAAATTCTTCATTTCCTAATATATTTAACATCCAGTTTTGTAGCTTTAGGGTCATCAATCATAGACATCACTTCAGGAGCATGCGGATTTCAATAACTATTCTCTCTCCCTTTTTTTCCTCTACTTTTAATTTTTTTGAATTTAATTTACCTTTATTAATGTTGTGAGTAATATTTTGCTTCATAGATGATAGATAGATAGATAGATAGATAGATAGATAGATAGATAGATAGATAGATAGATAATCTGTGTGCTGTGTGTGTGCAGAGCCTTCTAACTAAGACACCTATCTTGTTGATATTACAGGCATGAACCAATGCTCCTGGCTGCATCATTTATCTTCTTAGTGCAAAATCATCAGTATTCCCCAAACAAACAAAAGTATTATTGAACATGCCTGAAGGAAACTCATCCTGGAATGTGAAGGTCTTTAGTTCTCTCCTTAGCCTTTCGGCATCTTGATCCTATCTAGAAGAGAGCCGTGTGGGCGGCTATTTCGTTTTCTTAGGCAAAACATGTTATTTTTAAAGCTTGACAGAGTAGACTTAGATTTTTTTTCAAAAATGACTTTACTTAGGGTTCTTTAACGCTTCAAATTCCCTTCTAGTCCACCTACCAGAGGTAGAGGGAAAGGAGGGTTAATAGGAAACAGAGGTCATGGATCTGTTTAGAGGTAGTTCTTTGGGGCAATTCCAATCTTTGTCATCAGGATATGAGCAGACATCAAACATGAATCAACAGCAGCAGTCCAGTCCAGTTGGCAAACACCAAACCCAAATCAGTGGTGACAGCGGGCAGCTCAAACCAGAAGAAACTGCAAGGCTATGCTAAATCTGCAGGGGTTGGTAAAAGTGGCCAGAAGTAGCCAGAATACCACAAGAAGTTCTTTAGCATTTCCCTCTATGAAGTTAGAACAAGCAAAGATCAGCAAAGACCAGCAAAGTGTTGCAAGGCAAACCAATGCAAGAGCATTGGTTCACTGTCTGCTGGGTTCTACTCATAGTCTTTCCAAACATCATGTGTCCTCTTAAGTGTCTGTCTCAGCAAAACATCTTCTCATGTGTCTGCTTCAGCAAAATATCCTCTCATGAGACAGCTTCCAGAAAAACATCCTCTCATAAGACAGCTTCCAGAAAAACACCACATGACACAATTGAGTCTCCAAAGAAACCAGAAATTTCCACTTAAGGACAATGGTAGCACACTCCTTTAATCCCAGAACCTGAGATGCAGAGGCAAGCCAGTCTGGTCTACAGAATAAGTTTCCAGGACAGCCAGAGCTACAAAGCTAAATCCTGTCTTGAATAAACAAAACAAAAACAAACCACAAAAACAAAGCAAAAGAATGGATGAGGGGATGGTGTAGTGGTTTGAATAGGTTTGGCCCACAAAAAAACTTGTGTGTTTGAATGCTTGGCTCGTAGGGAGTGGGATTATTAGGAGGTGTGGTTTCATTGAAGAAAGTATGTCACTGTGGAGACAGGCTTTGAGGTTATATATTGTGATGGTTTAAATATGCTTGGCCCATTGAAGTGGCACTATTCGGAGGTATGGCCTTGTTGGATTAGGTATGGCCTGGATGGAAGAAGTGTGTCACTATGGGGTGGGCTTTCAGGTTTCCTCCTATGCTCAAGTTCCACCTAGTGCAGAAGAGGCCCTCTTCTGGCTGCCTCTTCTGGCTGCCTCTTCTCTTGGCTGCCTTTGGATCAAGATGTAGAATTCTCATCTGTTCCAGGACCATGTCGACCTGGACACCTCCATGCTTCCTACCATGATGATCATGAACTGCACCTCTGAAACTGTAAGCCAGCTCCAATTAAATGTTTCCCTTTATAAGAGTTACATTGGTCATGGTGTCCCTTCACAGCAATGGAAACAAACCCTAACTAAGACATCTATGCTCAAGTTACATGCAGTGATGCAGTCTTCTTCTGATGCCTGCAGATCAAGATATAGAACTCTCAGCTCCACCAGTACCTTGTCTGCCTGCATGCTGCCATGTTTCCAGCCGTGATGATAATGGACTGAACCTCTGTAAGACAGTCCCACTTACATACTGTCTTTTCTAAGAGTTACATGGTCATGGTATCTCTTCACAGCAATAAAACCCTAAGACAAATGGAGAGATAGCACAGTGTGCCCTCCCAACAACCCTTGAGCAGGAGTTTCACTCGGAGGCTGGCCACTGTTTCCCACCTGGGGCAGAGAGTTCACACCAAGGTGAAGCCCTTTGTTTCTCCAAGGACCTGCAATTTCCTGAGAGACCCCTGATGCCAGCCACAGCCATCCCGCAGAGCAGCAGAGCCATGGAACGACCCCCACCGAACAGTGGGGCTGATGCCCACTGAGCAGACTCTCAAACCTTGGGAGAAGGGTCTCGCCCCCAAACCTTAAATTGTCAGTCCCCCAATAAACCACAGACTTTGAACAGCCCATGTTGTCTTAATCCATGTTTCTCTCATCACTCCATTTCTTTCCCCAACTCTCGTTCCAGGGAACCCAGTAACCCGTTCGAACGGAACTGTGGGCAGCTACAGCACAGTGGTTCAACTCCTGCTGCTCTTCCAGAGGATCTGAGTTCAGTTCCCAACACCCATGCTAAGCAACTGCTGGCTTCCTAGGGAACCTGCATACACATAGCATATACTTAACAGACATATACGCATAGATAAAAATACAATCTTAAAAAAGGGTTAATGGTACGTGGTGGTTTGAATAAGACGGCCCCCATAGGCTCATGATTGAGTGCTTTGTCATCAGGGAGTGGCATTACTTGAGAAGGATTTAGAGGCATGTCCATGTTGAAGGAAATAGAACTGGACTTTGAGGTTTCAAAAGCCTAAGCCAGGCCCAATGGCTTTCTCTGTCTGCTGCCTGTGGTTCTAGATGTCGAACTCTCAGTTACCTCTCAGCCACCATGTCTGCATGCATGCCGTCATGAACTAAACCTCTAAAACTCTAAGCCAGGCCCAATAAGTGGTCATGGTGTCTCTACACAGCAATAGAACACTAAGAAATGGTGGAATCAGGTTTCCCGAAGTTTAGAATTATTGTTTGTCATGAATTGTTGGTTGCTATGTAGACTTCTTGTGTAGACCATGCCTGCCAGGAACTCGCAGAGATCCTCCAGCCTCTGCCCCGCAAGTGCTGGATTAGAGCTTGTCTTTCAAGGACCACATAATTCTTGATTGACACCAGTGCTAAGATTAGGGAAATAGCAGTGTTCCAGGGAGTAGTGATGTCGTTCATAGATCACTATCACAAGGTATGACTGAGTTAAGAAAGCTCCAGCAAACCTGGTGCTGATCAAAAACTGATCAAGAAAAGAATCTATAGAAAACAACAGATTATAAAGATACTAGAAAGATTAATATGACAGAGATAAAATAAAGTAAATTATATAGGTAAATTGTCACTGACTCTGGGTTGGCCTTGGGGGTATATCCCTTTAATCCCAGCATTAGAAAGGATGAGGCAGGTGGGTCTCCATGAATCTGAGGTCAGCTCGGTTCTAGGCTAGCCAGGACTACTCTATGAGATCTGACTCAAAAATCAAAAAAGCAAAATACAAAAGTAGTCAGGAATAAAGAGTCACCGCATCCACGCCTGCATGTTAAAGTGTCCTCAAGACTCCCTGTCCTGGGTCGAGCTGGGCCCCTGGCTCTGTGACAAATATAAAAGAGAACAAACATCCAAGGATATTAAAAACACTGTGTTCTAGAGAACAGCTAGGGTGCAGAGTGTTTCCAAAAGAGGTAACTGGTCTATCATGATATAAAAAGGGCAGCAGTGGGAACCAGAGGCCAGAAAGCTTTCCCATGTACAGAAGAACCTTCTGCCTGGAAATCTCAGTAGTCAGAAGGACTGACCAGTCCAGCAGGGCTTCCCTAGTCATTTATGACGGGTGCTCTAAGTGCCTGGTCTATTGCTGCTCCTGCGCTTGCTCTCCTGATGCTCCACGTAGTCAGTTTGAAGATGCTTTACTCTCTACTACCTGCTATTTGCTATTGTACTTACTACATGCTCAATCCATTCGGCCACTCAGAATCAAATGGATAGCTGTGGTAGACTGGTACGTGCACAGAACAGATGGAAGCAGACAGAGCTAAGACATATGGAGGGGGCTGGAGAGATGGTTCAGTGGTTAAGAGCACTGACTGCTCTCCCAAAGGTCCTGAGTTCAAGTCACAGCAACCATGTGTTGGCTCACAACCATCTGGGATCTGATGTCCTCTTCTGTTGTGTCTGAAGAGAGCAATGGTGTACTCAAATAAATAAATAAATAAATAAATTTTTAAAAAGACATATGGAGGGAAATCAAGACTCAAAGCACATGGCTGGGGAGAAGACAGAAGTCTGTGGCATTATGAAGATTGAACAGACCATGGAGTACAGGTGAATTGCATAAGGATTTAGAGCACTCAGCATTTCCAACCATATTCAATGGTAAACCAATGGAAGAAGGAAAACCAAATGCTGCTGTCTTAGTTAGGGTTTTAGTGCTGTGAACAGACACTGTGACCAAGGCAACTCTTTTTTTTTTTTTAAAGAATTATTTATTTTATGTCTATAAATATATTGATGCTATCCTCAGACACACCAGAAGAGGGCATCAGATCCCATTACAGATGGTTGTGAACCACCATGTGGTTGCTGGGAATTGAACTCAGGATCTCTGGAAAAATAGCCAGTGCTCTTAACCACTGAGTCATTTCTCCAGTCCCCAAGGCGACTCTTCTAAGGACAACATTTAATTGGGTCTGGCTTACTGGTTCAGAGGTTCAGTTCATTATCATCAAGGCAAGAGCATGGCAGCATCCAGGCAGGCTTGGTGCAGGAGGAGCTGAGAGTTCTACCTCTTCATCTGGAGGATGCTAGTGGAAGACTGGCTTCCAAGCAGCTAGGATGAGGGTCTTAAAGCCCATGCCCACAGAGACATGACACAGTTCCTCCAACAAGGCCATACCTACTCCAACTAGGCCACACCTCCAAAAAGTGCCACTCCCTGGGCCAAATACATTCAAACCACCACAGCTGCTGAAATGTAAAACTTACTTGTAGGTTATTTAGGCATCATAAAAGGTTACAGATTTTAGAAACAGCCTAAAACTGTGCTTCACTTTCATGGATAGAAAGAATGGCAGCAAACTTCTGAAGCTTTGGTTACATGCCAATGTCAAAGGCACTAGGCTTGGTGCTTTAGTGTTGGACTGGTAATATGCCATCTGTTGGCAGAATACTTGTCTAGCATGTCTAAGGTTCTGGGTTATACAGCCAAACCAGACCAAAGCCAACCAAAAGTCCTGTTGTTACAAGAGTAAACAAATCTGAGATTGTTTTCCTGGTCAGGGTTACTCTTGCTATGATGAAACACCATGAAGCAACTTGGGGAGGAAAGGGTTTAATTGACTTACCCTTTCACACCACTGTTCATCATGGAAAGAAATCAAGACAGGAACTCAAACAGGGCAGGAACCTGGTGCAGAGGTAAAAGCTGATGCAGAAGCCAAGGAGGGTCACTGGCTTGTTTCCTCTCTGATGACTCTAGTCTATGTCAAGTTGACAGGAAACTAGACAGCACAAATGTGTTTCAACTAAAATCTAGAGATTCTTTAATGACTGTGATGGTTATTCTGGTTGTCAACTTGTCTACAATTGGAATTAACTAAAACCCCAACAATGGAGGGCACACCTGTGAGGGATTTTTTTTTTCTTAATTTGAAGTAGGACGATCTACCTTTAATCTGGATCTTTGATGTAGGAAGACACATCTTTAATCTAGATCTTTTGAGCTGGGAAAAACCAAGCTCTAATCCGGGCCAGCCCTTCTGCTACGTAAGGACATGGAAGAAGGAAGCTTCAGCTCTTTGTCTGCTTGCTCTCCCCTCACCAGCAGGTCTTTTCCTTCCCTGCACCAGACAGTGGCTCCCAACCTGTGGGTTGGGACTTCTTTGACAAACCTCTATCTCCAGAAATATTTACAATTCATAGCCATAGCACAATTACAGTTATGAAGTAGTAATGAAAATAATTTTATGATTGGGGGGGGTGTCACCACAACATGAGGAACTATGTTAAGGGTTCATAGCATTAGGAAGGTTGAGAACCACTGTACTAAAGCCTACTTCTTCAGGATTCTAGAGTATACTGAAGACCAGCAGAGACATCTAGCCTCATGGACAGAGCAACTACTGGATTCTTGGACTTAGCGTTGATAACCACCTATTGTTGGATTAGCTAGACTGCACTTGCAAGTCATTCTAATAATTCCCTCTCTACATATACAGAGAGATTCATTTCATAAGTTGTTACTCTAGATAACCCTAATACAAAAACCTAACATCTTTCTTACTGCTTCTATATTTTAATTACTTTGAAACACACTGTAATAAATGTCTAACAAATATCCATCATAATTGTTATACTGTGAAATCAGCATCACTTGACTCTGACTAAATAAAACTCATTTCTTTTATTCTTACAAAAGGTAGCAGAACCCCACAGAACAAGACAGCAACTTATTATTGAAGGCTGCATCTTCAATTCTAACACCCTAAAAGTGTTCTAGTTCTAGTCTTAGAATCCACCCCCCCCCCAAATTTGTAAGGCATGGTAAAGGGGGAGCTGTTGGAAACAGGTGAAAACAAAAGCTTTGGGGTCCTGAGGTAGGCTTTGGGAACTAGTGAGACATTTGATTTCTAAGTCATTTTTAATGTCTTCTCATTTCTTTAAGTTGTTTGGTACGTCGTAGCTCTAAGTCAGACAGATAACAAACTTGCTCTAATTTCGTTTCTTTCTTTCTTTCTTTCTTTTTTTTTTTTGGTTTTTTCAAGACAGTGTTTCTCTATGTAGCCCTGGCTGTCCTGGAACTCACTGTGTAGACCAGGCTGGCCTCGAACTCAGAAATCCTCCTGCCTCAGCCTCCCAAGTGCTGGGATTAAAGGCGTGCGCCACCACCGCTTGGCTCTAATTTCGTTTCTGTTGCTGTGATGAACTACACCGACAAAAAACAACTTTGAAGGCAAAGGGCTTATTTCAGTTTAAATTACTAGGTTGCAATCCATCATTGTTTAGAAGTCAAGGCAGGAACTTCAAATGTCTCCTCACATCACAGCCATCATCAAGAGCAGAGAAATGAATGCATACATGCTCACTCGTGTTCCGTTTGCTTTCTCCACTCTTACACAGTTCAGGACCTCTTGCCTAAGGAATGGTGCTGCCCACAGTGCCTTGGGTCTGCCCATATAAATTAAGACAACATCCAATAGGCATGTCCACCCACAGGTCAACCAAATACAATCCTTCACAGAGACTCTTTTCCCAGGTGATCCTACATGGTGTCATGTTGACAATTAAAACTAACCATAGCCAAACCATTGTCCCAGAGCCAAAAGTAAACGCAGAAATCGAAGCTTGATGTCTTGGGAGAATGAGGACATGAAAGGCACCACAGCACCTGAGCTGCTCAGTGCCTGCCTCTAAGAAAGTACCTTTAAGTTTCATGCCTTTAGGTCATGGACAATCTAGTTTTTGTTTCAGTTCTTCCTCTAGGGCCTCACACATTTGAGGCAATTGTTTCAAAACTGAACCACATCTCCAACAGGAACCTTTATTTTTTTGTTTTTTCAAGACATGGTTTCTCTGTGCACCTGTAGCCTTGGCTGTCCTGGAACTTTCTCTGAAGAACAGCCTGGCCTCAAATTCACAAGAGATCAGTTTTCTTCAGCCTTCCAAGCACTGGGATTAAAGGTGTGCACCAACACTGTGCAGCCTGAACTTCTATTTTCTTATTGTGAGGATCAAACCAGGTAAAGTGCTCTATCTGAGCCAACTCCAACCTAGACTTGGAGCACAGGAATTTTTTTCACAATCTAAAAATGTAAGGTACTCCTCCCACTCCCTTTTTTCTGACTATAGTGGATTGATCTCAGGGCCTCACACTTGATAGGCACTCTACCACTACCACTGAGCTATATCCCATCCCAGAAACCCTTTTGTGTGTGGCCTATGTGCCTAAACTTGTGTGTGGTGGACAAATCTTTATTGCTTATTTTTTTTTTTTTTTGATACAAGAACTTTAGAGCCTTTTCAACCGAACCTAGAGGTCATAACTTGGTAGATTGACTCATGAGCTCCTCCCCATGTCATCCTCCTGTACTCCTACCATGGTTGCCTAGGTTTTCATGTGTGCTGGGACCTCAGCTTATGTTCTCATGATGGTACAGCAAGTTCTACTGGGCCACCTTCCCAGGTTGCAAGGTTCTGTGGTTCAGACGAGATCTTGCTCTCTTGTACCCAAGTCCATCACCAACCAAGCTGGTTTCCAACTGTAGACGGCTCACCCCTCCCACCTCAGCCACCAATGCAACTGTAGGTGCACATCCTTGCACTTAGCTCTTCAAGACACTTCAGTTACACAGACAGAAGTACTCACTGAGAGCCCACCAAAAATAAGTTTGAGGTCAATTTAAATTTCACTCATGAACGTGGAGACCAAAAAAGAAGACACACACACATAAACTATATACAAACTCTTTATTTCTCAAAAAGTTTTAAAACATACTACAATTTAAAATTTAAACAACTGGATTGCATAGTACCTGATAATCCACTTCAACATAATAAAAGATAAACTAATCATTTTCTGAGATAAGTTTATACTGTTTTGTTTTGCTTGACAGGGTCTTTTCTTAGCCTTAACTGGGCTCAAAATCAACTCTACAGTTGACACTGGCATTAAATTGATGGGCTCTCTACCTCACAAGTCCTAGGACTTGTATCACCATGTCTGCCCAAATCAATTTATTCTCTAAGCCTAACAGTATAGAAACTGGAGGAAGGTGCAAGCAATTGTCAATGGTGAAAGGTGAGTATTTAAAGATGTTTGGCCCAAAGATTTTTTTTTGTTTCTTTTAAATTACATTACAATTAGAAATACTCCAAACCTATGGGTCTTTACAGTAAGCAGACATTTTTTAAAAATTTCCTGTGCTAGGGAGCAAAACCAGAACCTCGGACACACTAGGTTTGTGTTCTACCATTGATCTACAGCAGAGAGTAATTTAAAACAAAGCAAATTTGACCTGATCAAACTGACAAGTTTTCCTTTTATTTAACTTTGAATAATACTGCAGCCATTGTTTTTCCTGTGTGTCAAAGGTATCAACTTAAGAAGAAATTTTGTGCGAAATAAGGATGGTTTCTCTTCTGTTAGAAGGACATGAACTTCTTGAAATTCAGTTTTCATTCATCACATAATTTTAAAAATAATGAACAAACAACTCCAGCTCATTCATGGCTTGAAGACGTTTTCCCCTAGAGCTCAATGTCCTCTGAGTAGTAGTCATAGATCCATTTAAAGACAGTGTCTTCAGAACGCTCTATGGTTTCAAACAGTCTTTTGAAGTCAAGAGGATACATTTTAGCAGCTGTGTCTCCAGGGTTTTTTCTTATCTGCCTCAGTATATTAATTGGATCAACTGTACTCAGTGAACTGCAGAGGAAAACCAAACAAGCACACTCAACTCCCTCTCACAACTGTCAGCTACAGCTGAGAGCTGCCTCCTAGGTTCGATTAAAATGGCTAACACATATAACTGAATTCAGTTAACAGTTTATATATAATATATGCATTCAACTCTGTACAGAGATGACTCTGAACTGACCCTCCTACCTTTACCTCCCAGGCTCAATTACAGGTATATATACTACTCAGTTTGGATGTGTTAGGGCTATAATCTCAGTACTCAGGAGACTGGGACAGTTATTCTTACAAATGCAGAGTTAACCTGCAATTGAAGTTTTAACATGGTATAATTAATTCTCACAAAAATTATAGTTTACATATTATCATCTTTATTTTTACTTTGAGATAGGGTCTCACCACATAGCCTTGGCTGGCCTGCAACTTATTATATGTAGACCAGGCTAGCCTCAAATTTACAGAGTTCCACTTGCCTCTGCATCCTGTCATCACATATACCTGGTGGTTTTCTTTTTCCATCTTTTTGATATCTACAGTTAAATGGCCACCACCCCAAGGCATCAAGATGAAAATTAGGTGTCTTTTAGTGGTTGATAGACATTTTAAACTTTTATGTGTATAAGAGGCTTCTAGGTTTTGAAGGTTGTTTTGTTTTGTTTTGGTTTTGAGACAGGGTTTCTATGTAGGCCCAGAACTCCCTCTGTAGACCAAGCTGGCCTAAAACGCAGACATCTACCTGCCTCTGCCTCCCAAGCGCTGGGATTAAAGGAGTACACCACCAACACGGGTGAGTTTTCTTAAAGATAGTTTCACTCTATCTCTCCACTGGTCTAGAATCCATGTGACCAGGCTCCTCGGTCTTGAAATTATAGGCTTACCCTTTATTTGTAAATACTGAATGCGCTGGTACACATCTGCAAACCCATAATCCTAGTACTTGGGAAGTAAAGGCAGGAGGTTCACAAGTTCAAAGTCATCTCTGGCTGTACAAAAAGTTAAGGCTAGCTTGGGCTACATGAAACCCAATCTCAAATGTTTCTAGTCAACAGTCCGATGAAGGTTATACAGTATATGATGACTAATTAAAATAACTAACACTTCTCCATCTTCTGACAATACTTTAGGTGCTGCTAGTTACAAGGAAAATAGAGACTACATTACATGGGCTGGAGATGGCGCTGTGGTGAAGAGTACTTGCTGCTCTTCTGGGACCTGAGCTCAGGGCTTAGCACCCATGTTAAGGAGCTCTTAGTCATCTGTAACCCCAGCTCCAGGAGATACAACATGCTCTTCTGGCCTCCACGGGCACAGTGCACACATGTACATACACATAAAACATAATACAAACTGAGGCTAAAACAGCCTTTGAATATCCTAGGTTTTGCTGCTTAAAGATGAAAATAAATGAAACTCAGAGTGCGTGGAAAACATAATGCACAACAGGGAGAAAAGGTATTTTTATTTATTGGGTTTTTTTTTTGACTTTTCTGGTAGGTAGGTGTATGCCATGTGTGTGGTGCCCACAGAGGCCAGCAGGGGGCGCTAGAGCCCCTGGAACTGGAATTACAGGTGCTTGTGAACAGCTTCTCAACCATCTCTCTGGCCCAGAAGGAAGTATTTAACAGGTAAATGAAACATGGGCACTCTACTCTAAATCAAGATGTGAAAAGTCACCTTCTAACAGAAGACAACCTCAGTAAATCCTACTTTTATACTCATCTTTATTGAATTTCTACTTACCGTAAATGGTGTATTATTGGGGCATTGCGTTTCCCAAAGCAGTGCTTTACCAAGTGGAAAAATATATCATAGTTCAAAGGACTTAGGTTTTCTGTAAATAAAGTCCTACGAGGAGTCAGTCGAACAAGATATAGGTTTTGTTTCAGTAAATCTAATGATTCCTAGACAGAAAGAAAAATAATTTTTGTCAGTTGTACTGGCTGGTTTTGTATGTCAACTTGACACAGGCTGGAGTTATCACAGAGAAAGGAGCTTCAGTTGGGGAAATGCCTCCATGAGATCCAGCTGTGGGGCATTTTCTCAATTAGTGACCAGGGGGGAGGGCCCCTTGTGGGTGGTGCCATCCCTGGGCTGGTAGTCTTGGGTTCTATGAGAGAGCAGGCTGAGCAAGCCAGGGGAAGCAAGCCAGTAAGGAACATCCCTCCATGGCCTCTGCATCAGCCCCTGCTTCCTGACCTGCTTGAGTTCCAGTCCTGACTTCCTTTGGTGATGAACAGCAGCGTGGAAGTGTAAGCTGAGTAAACCCTTTCCTCCCCAACTTGTTTCTTGGTCATGATGTTTGTGCAGGAATAGAAACCCTGACTAAGACATCAGTCATAAACTATTACCAGAGTAGAATATCGACTACTTATTTTTTCACGATAGTCCTTGCACATCCCACACGTCTCTGGATCTTCTTGTTGACAGGTTAACACTTTGTAACCTCGGCCATGTCAGAGTTCTGAACAGAAAGTAAACTAAAGGGATGAGATTTTTATCCTGTGTATATCAAGAGCAGTGTTTCTTACGTTTGCAATGGAAGAGGTGATAGCAGGGTCCAATTTCATTCCCCAGCTGCACAGAAAACCTAATGCGTGCCTAGCAAACCACTCACTACTTCCTGGCCTGGAAGTTCCAGCAGCGTCCCTTATCTAACCGGGACAGCTAAAGTTTACTGACTTGTGACTCTAGTGAAAATCAGAGCTCAAACAGCTCCAGCATGAACAGAGCCCCTGCTATGTTCAAGGGACACCACCACCAGACCTAAGGATACAGAAGTATTACCAACTAGCTTTTTCCTTGTTCTTTTTTTTTCCTAATCATACATTTATATACTGTGTATGTACACACATGTATGCACAATCTTATTACTGAAAGTGTGTTAATTCAGAATAAAGACAATCATTTTTTTTGGACACCTCTCCACCCTCTAAAGATAATCTTAGAGACAATCAACACTGATTATGACAAAAGGGAATGGTATCATTTGCGCTTACCCCGTGCTTGGACTTTTCTAAGCGCCCATTTTCGGTATGCACATTAAATGACGGCCAAGGCTCCTGGAGGAAGAAAACAGACAAGATATTTCTCTTCCCGTAGGTCTGCATGTGTGGAGGTTGGAGGCTGTTCTCAGCTGCTTTCCCCTATCATTCTCTCTCCACATTAGTATTCAGGTCAGGGTCTCTCATGAACCTGGGCCTTGCCGGTTCTGTCAGACTAAGGATCCTCCTGTCTCTACCTCCCCAGGCCTGCGATTAGAGGCATGGCCCACTGCACTGGACTTTTTACACGGGTGCTGGGAATGGAACTCAGGTCCTCCTGTTTGTACTGCAAGTGCTTTTCCAATTGAGCCATCTCCTCAACCCCAAGACATTGTTTAGTTTATATATCACAAGTGAAGATCAAGGCTCCTCAGTCCTTTCAGTTAATTCTCTTTTGTCAAAATGTCTCAAATTATTATTGCCTTAAAAAAATCTACCTATGTAAATCTGGGTGTGTGATGGGATATAACTTCTGTACTCGGGATGTAGAGGCTACATAAGACCCAATCCACCCTACCCTATAAAAAAACCAAAACCAAACCAAAAACTAAAAATCAAAACAAAAAAAGTCGCATACCTAGGGGCTAAGATTTGTAGCTTTGTATTTAAACACTTGCTTCAAATACAAAACCATACACAAATAAAAGGATAAATCACTTCAAGTCACATCTGATTGACTACTGAATTTGGATATTTAAATAGCACATTTTGTATAAAAGGTAAAGGGAATGAATCAAGCTAAATACGGTGATACACATTTATAATCCTAGCACTCAAGGAAGTTGAGACAAGAGAATGGAAAGTCTGAGGTTACCCAATAAAACCCTGTCTCAAAAACCAAAGCATTACTGGGTGGTGGTGGTGCACACCTTTGATCCCAGCACATGGGAGGTAGAGGAAGGTGGAACTGTGAATTTGAGGCCAGCCTGATCTACAGAGGGAGTTCCAGGACAGCCAGGATACAAAGAAACCCTGTCTCAAAACACACAAACAAAACCCCAAAACAAAAAAACAAAAAAGCAAAAAACACCAAAGCAATATTCATCATATTAAAAAAAATAAAAGAAAGAAAAAAGAAAAAAAGAAAAGCAGAAATGTCATCAGTGTCACTAGTAATGGATTTCTGGGATATAACTCTAATAGTGACTCATAAAATTTCCCTCCTTTCTGTAGAACATATTTCAAACAAACCAAATTTCCTAATTTTATCACTATAAAACTACTTTATAAAACTACTATAAAAGTCATATTACTTTTATAAGAGAGAGAAATTGCCAAACAAGTGTCAATGTTAATCTCCTAATAGCACACGCCTTTAATCCCAGCACTCAGGAGGCAGACAGGAATATCTCTGAATTCAAGGCCATTCTGATCTACATAAGGAATAAGAAGTTCCATGACAGGTAGGGTTACATAGTCACACTCTTCTTCAAAATAAAACAAAACTAAATAAGTCAGAAAATAATGAAATTAATATTTTAACCCTTTAGTGCAGGGTCTGCACTTACCAACCTGAGTAACACAGTTCTTCCGGTATTAAAACTTCACTCACCATGTGCAGAAACTTAATATCACAAGCCACTTGCCAAAGCACAGCCAATACTTGATATAAATCTGGCCTTTTAGGAGTTGCCATTAGTTTCTAGAAAAAACAAACAAACACAATTATGTTACATATAATCTTAATAAATATCAAATGTTGGATTTTAATTGAAACATCTTAATAGCATCTAAAAATTTAAATTAAAAGATGAGAATTGGCCTTTGAACCTAGTTCTCAGGAGCCAGAGGCAGGAGGATCTCTGGGAGTTCCAGGATAGACAGGACTACATAAAGAACCTGTCTCAACAAATAAACATAAAAGAGAACTAATTACAAAATATTAACCATAAGTACTTTCAAGTAGAGTTTTCCTTTTTGAAAACAAATGGCAACATATACAATTGACTGTATATGTGCTGGAGTGGTTAGGAGCAGCTGCTACTCTTCCAGAAGACTGGAATTCGTTACCCTCACAGACAAAGGGCCATTCACACCTTATAAGAGTGAGCTATTAAATCATGCATCAAGAATTGTTAAGCCTGTAACTCTATTTCCAGGGAATCCAATGCCTTCTAACTCTGCCAAGTAACTTTCACACACATGGCATAAAAACACATACATCCAAGTAAAAAGAAAAGAAACCAAAAACCAAAACAAACAAACAAACAAACAAACAAACAAACTCCACAGGCCAGAAAGATGATTCTGTAGTTAAGCGCAATGGACAGTCCTCTCCCAGAGGACCCACGAGATAGGTCACAGCCGTCTGTCATTCCAGACTCAGGGGATCTGATGCCCTTATCTGGCCTCGTCAAGCAGAGCATGACTGTAGGAACACAAACAAACATTCAGGCAAACAATCCTACATGTGAAATAAATAAGGAAAAGCTAAAATAAAAAATGTATAAATACAGCAAGACTCTGTTTGAAAAATAAAAACAAACACAAACCAGAAAAACTAATCAGTGAGCTACAGACACAACTAAGACAGAGACAGTTCTTGCATTATGGATCCAACAACACAACACAACAATATGTACTGTGGAGAAAGATAGGTATGTCAGAATTATGTATTAGGTGAGCTATTAAATGGTGCGTCAGGAATTGCCATGGCTGGGATGGTAGGAGGGCTCACTGGATAAAACCTAACAACCTGGTGGAAGAAGAAAATGACACCTGCAAGGTCTTGGGGTTTTTTTCTCTTCTGACTCCCACATGCTAAGACCCATGTGCATGAGTGTACACACATACACAAACACAATGTTTTGGTTTTTTTTTAATAAAAAATAATTGTTAAGGCTCTTTTGGGGATCTGCCTGTCTCTGTCTCTCTAGCAATAGGATTAAAGGTGTGCACCATCACTGCCCAGCAGGCTGACTCTTGCTAGACATTGAGGATGATACCATCAGTGAATGGAAGATATCAGTGAGAAAGAATCCAATAACAAAGTCCATGGTTAAAAAAAAAAGGGCACAAAAAGAGGCTATAAGCAAGACAAAATCTGGGGTCTCAGGTAGTCCAGGCTGCTCTGCAACTGTTTTTTGGAGGGTAACCTTGATTTCTGACCCTTCCTCTTTTGAATTCTTTCTCTACCCCCACCCCAAGTGTCCAAATAGTTGAACCACACACAGGTTTGGCCACTGTGGCCAAGCTACAACCTGATAAGCATTCTTATGAACCTTGCTGCCATGCTTTTGCTTATATATTTTATGTATGAATGGCCCCAGGGATCAGGATTGTCTACTCGCTCATTGTGGCTAGCCAACACTTACTACGGGTGAGGACATCCCTGTTTTCTCCACTGCTCCTGTCTGCAATTCTTTCATGCACAGTGAACACTGTCCATTACATGTGAGCCATGGCCCACTCACACGAAGCTCTGATCTGTGTGCAGTTAGCACTGTGATTCTAACAGCAAGGCACAGGGATTTAGGAGGCCTCCTCACTAAACAGAAGAGAAGCAAAGAGGCTGCTTGCTGCTCCTGCATCAGGCTCCCAACATGGCAGACTAGAAATCAAACCTGAGTCACTCAAATTCCATGCCACCAAAGTGAACTCAGTTGCTTATCGGCTTTTCCCAGAAACCAGGAAAAGCCAAAGTTCCCCATACAAGAAAGTACAACTTGTCAAGAAAATGAAAGTTCATCTATGTTAATCCTTATATAGCAAAGGTCCTGCTGGTAACTAGTTTATTATTCTTTCACTGTTCAGTATCCCTTTTTCTGCTTTAGGGATATAGCTGTGAACCACCAAGCAGCTCTTTGAATTTTGGTTTAGCTTTCTTCAGTCCTTCACTGTCTATAAAATTAACCTTCTATGCGGTTTTTATTGGGACCTGTATCCTATTTTTATAGAAAGAAGTGTTGATATAGGGGGTAAATGAAAAATCAAAAAGGACAAATGATTTTAACAGAAGCCAGGCAGTGGTAATGCACACCTCATTCTTAACACTTGGAGGCAGAGGCAGGCAGATCTTTGATAAAGGTCAGTCTAGTCTACAGAGTGAGTTCCAGGGCAGTCAAGGGTACACTGAGAAACCCCCTCTCGAAAAACCAAAAGCCAAACGCGCACACACGCACACACACACACACACACACACACACAAGAAATTGCTTCAGGAAAGATATACCAATGGTAGGCAAATAAAAAGATGTTTGACACCAATTAGGAAACTACTAACTCAATGACACAAGGTTTCATCCCACTATGCCACTAAGAGATGGTATCAAAGATATAAAAGGGCCAGTGAGATGGTGCAGCTGGGTAAGCTTGCCAAGTTTGATCCCTGGAACCCACCTTTGATCCCCCCACAGTCTGCAGTATGTGTGTACCAACACTCACACACTAATAAGAAACACAAAATTATATTTAAAAAATACAAATATGATTGAGGGAAATCTTTGAATTCTTGCGCACTACTGGTGGGAAGTAAAATAGTGTATCTAGAAAGAAAAATTGTATGGTACTTCCTTATTTCTTAAAAATTAAATAAAGAATTACCACATGATCTAGCCATATTAGTTTTTTATCTATGAGCCCAAAACACTGAAAGTAGGGGCTGGAGAGATGGCTCAGGTGGCAAAGTGCTTACCATGCAAGCATGAGGCCTGAGTATGATCCCATGGGAAAGCCAGGCACAATAACACATGCCCAGAACTCATCACTGGGGAGGTGGAGACAGGATTCCTGAGGTTTGCAAGTCATCTAGTCTAGCCAAACTGGCAAACTACAAGTCCTAGTGAGAACCCTATCTCAAATAAGCAAATCGATGAATAAATGAAACAGAGGTAAACGAGGAAAGAACCAAAAAGAAGGTGGAGAGCTCCTAAGCAATGGCGTCGGAGGCTGCCGTCAACCAGTGTGTCCTCCTGCACACCTCACCACAACCTGAAAACAAGAAGTTGTAAAAATACTTAGGAGCTCGTGTGTGTGGCCACTTTATTCATAATATTTGGGAAGTGGAAGCAGCTAAGTGTTCTTTCATCATGAGTGGATAGATAAATTTTGGGAACTACAGAGAGCAGAATACTATTCAGTAAAAAGAAAATGAAATTTGAA
Source organism: Tokudaia tokunoshimensis (assembly GCA_036184795.1). Taxonomy (NCBI): domain Eukaryota; kingdom Metazoa; phylum Chordata; class Mammalia; order Rodentia; family Muridae; genus Tokudaia; species Tokudaia tokunoshimensis. The sequence continues at coordinate 15,910,992 of BTHU01000013.1, read as the reverse complement.
TACACTGTAACACAGATGAGTCTTGACCATATCAAGCTCAGTGAAGTCAGTCAGCCACAAAAGGACAAGTGTGACTCCAAGCCAAGGTCACAGCTGGTCCAGGACAATGGTATGGTCACTAGAGCCTGAAAAAATGGGAGGGCGGGGAGTCAAGCATTCAGTGGAATGTCTAAAAGTTTTGGAGCTAAACAGTAAGTACTGGGTGTATAATATAAATATATTCAATGCCACTGGAGGTAAATTGTCAAATAATTAAAACAGTCCATCTTACATGTTTAATAAAAAAAAATGTAAAGCCCTAACTTGACTCTAAAGATTGTGCTACAGAACTTCATAATCTTAGAACTCTCAAATGTCAAGAGGCCCCAAATTAAAATGCAGCTGAAGCTCCTCAGAATATTACAGCACTCTTTCAAAGCAGTGATACCAATTATCTTTTAACAACGCACCCGGAATTCTTTTTCACTAATAAATATATTCAGTTCTACTCGTCCATATCTGTATATAGATTCGCAGGAGTACAGATCGAACAGAATTTTCCAAAGTATCCGTCTTTCATGTTTATTTGGTAGGATTCCAAACACTTTTATAGGAACACCTGTTAGGAGTACAAACACAAATTTGTGTGAGGTCCTTAAAACTTTCTCTTATGATCACATTTTGCTGATGCAAAATAAATTAACAATGGTAACTATATTTTAATTAAGGATCAAAGATGGTGGATGACATGCAGGTGTGGTGTGCTAGAATCACCAGGGAAATAACTGAGGCCAGCTGGGTAACAGCACCAGAAGAGGTGTGGGAACACCCCAAAATGAGAAACTGGAAAGAGCAGAGCAGATCGGGGAGCTGGGGAGAGGGTTCAGTCAGCCAAGGGTTAACTGTGCAAGTGTGAGGAGGCCCTGCTTCCAGGTTCCCAGGCAAAGTGCACCTGCTGTTGAGTAATGGCACCCAGGTCTGTTCATGGATGCCAATCTGAGTGTTCTCAATTTGGTTATTGTTTAAAAATGAGAGAGGGATATTCCTGTTTTTTGTTTGTTTGTTTGTTTGTTTGTTTTTGTGACAGGGTTTCTCTGTATAGCCCTGGCTGTCCTGGAACTCACTCTGTAGACCAGGCTGGCCTCGAACTCAGAAATCTGCCTGCCTCTGCCTCCCAAGTGCTGGGATTAAAGGCATGCGCCACCACTGCCCGGTGAGAGGGATATTCCTGGGCAGATACTACTGTGCCTTGTTGGTTGGGACCTAAAAAAGCTAGTGAATCCAAAAGCTTTTAAATCTCTCCAAAGAAGATGATGTCCACCAATATGTTGTCAGAAAGCCCTTAAACAATGAAGGTAAGAAGCCCAGGACCAAAGCACCCAAGATTCAGGGTCTTGTTACTCCAAGATCTTGTTATTCAGGGTCTTGCAAGATGAATGCTGATGTACTGCTCTGAAGAAACTAAGACAGTTGCCTACAGCAATGACAAAAGGAGGAGATACTAGGAAAAAACCTTTTCCTCTTGGCACTCATGGGAGTAGCCACAAAACACTATTTAAAAAAGATTCTTGGGGTTGGAGAGATGGCTCAGCACTGAAGAGCACTTGGTGCTTTTCCAGGACTCAAATTTGGTTCCCAGCAACCACCTTGAGTGGCTCACAGTGACCTGTAACTCCAGCTCCAGGGGATCTGATGTCTTCTTCTGGCTTCTGAGGGCACCCATGTATACATGTGTGTACTTACATACAAGAATATTAAACAAACAAACAAACAAACACCCTTTCTGCTGAGTCAGCAGCTTCATTCTGTCCCCTCATTCCCCAAGGGAAAATGTCATGGAACTAAATGCTGACACCTGGCCAGAATTCCTCTAGACTGCAAAGAAAAAATTGGAATCAGATTCATGCAATATTCAGTGAGATGGATACCTGGTCAATGTATCAACTCAGTGTTTAGGACAACACACACACTTGTATCAGGTGACACACATGGACATCTGGAAGGTCAGCCCAAGAGCAAGATAAGCATTCAAAACTGGACTTCTGAAGGCCTACCCTTGGGTGTGCCAATTATGTCTGAGCAGACCTGTGAAGGATGCCCACTGACAGAATGAGCACCTGTGACCTCACATGAGAAGGACACCCTGGAGAGTGACAGACATCTAGGCACAAGGCTGCGACCAGCAATCAGGTGAGAAGACACCCAGTTTCTACATCCCATCCTGTTCGTTCCCTTCACAATGATTCCATCTGTTCACACCAAACATTAATTTAGCAGGCCAGTGTTGTCCTTCTGTCTTGCTCGCCCCTCTTCATTTCTACTTTCAGAGGCTTGTCCAAAGCAGATGGGCTAGCAGGCTGGGGAGCAGGCTCTGTGTCCCAGCCTCCTGACGGCTGGGACTCTTCTCCACTATTAAGTTGTCTGATTCTGTGTCTATTTTTAAGATTTATCTTTATTATTGTTAATTATGTATAGACATGTGTTTCTGCATACGGGCACACATGTTGAATGCAGGTGCCCAACGATGCCAGAGGCATTGGATTTCTCCGAGCTGTTGGTACAGACAACTGAGAGCTGGGCACATGGATGCTGGGAACTAAACTCCAGCCCTCAGGAGCAGCAGCAAGGGCACCTGAACACAGCCAGGTCAAGCCACCCATCACTCCATTTCCTAACCTAGTCTACCCTTAGTGAAAACTGCTCCACTGACATCTATTTTCCCTCTTCACTTTTCCAACCAATTCAATACTAATCATTAATCATCTACCATTTTTCTTTTCATGCATAAAGACAGCTGACTAGTATTTTTTTAAAGATTTGTTTATTTTATGTATATGAATACACTGTAGCTTTCTTCAGACACACCAGAAGAAGGCATGGGATCCCTATTACAGATGGTTGTAAGCCACCATGTGGTTGCTGGGAATTGAACTCAGGACCTCTGGAAGAGCAGTCAGTGCTCTTAACCCCTGAGCCATCTCTCCAGCCCAGTTGACTAGTATCTTAATATATAATATACCTTCAGTGTTCCTGTGCTTTTTTTTTTACAATTGGCATTCGTGTACTTCATAGTAGGCGTACCCTTTGTTAGTGATGGTTTCCGCAGACACTGGTCTACCTTTAGGGGTGTACTAGGGATTGTAAGTACAGCCAAAGACAAAGAGGACACCAATAAATTCCTGGACAAACAGCCTAATAAAGTAAGGAAGTTAAGTACGGATCAGAATCGAAATTCAATAAAGAGACAGAAATACTATGTTTAAAAAAGTCACTTGAAAGAGTAAACTCAGAACACCAAATAAGATATCTATAGAAAACCCCACTAATAGAAAGGCTCAAGGGAAAATGCAATGTTTAAGCTTAAGACAAAGTATAGGAAATGGAGCACTCAGAAATGACAAAACAAATCAACTGGATGGTTTCAACAGAACATTTGAGTTCTGTGGTACACTATAAAAGACCAAGTCTACAAACCACGAGCATATAAAATGATTCATGCTAAAGACCTAAAAAATATTTTAATGAAAATCATAGCAGAAAGTTCCTGAGTCTAGAGAAAGACATGCCTATTCAAGTAATGGTGCTTCAGAGCGTCAAACAGACAAGACCAGAGAAGAACCTTCTCATTTCATGATAGTGAAAAGACCAGAAAAACGCATTCTGAAAGCTGCACAAGAGAGATGGTGAGCTGCATGTAAACGCAGGCCCAACAGAGTAACTGCAGATGTCTCAACAGAAACTAAGACAGGAGGGTTTGGGAGGATGCACTTCAAACTCTGAAAGCCGACAAACATGAACCAGCATATACACCAGTAAACTACGTAACGATCAAGAGAAAGAAAAACATTCCATAAGAGATATTCATAACACTAAATTACCCTATAGAAGATACTGAAAGAATTCTTCTGACTGAATAAAGATAATGTCCATGAGGCTAGAGAGAATAAACTACACTACACACAGTAGTTGAGCAAAGGAGGAATAAGAAAACACCCAAACTACAGGATCTATAAAATAGATACATTCCAATAATAATGCTTACTGTTAATAGTCTAAACTCCCCCAACCAAAAGGTAAGATCAGCAAATTGAACTTAAAAACAGGATCTATTGTTATACAATACACAATGCCATTTCTTTTTTTCAGCCATAAAGAACAAAGTTATGTCACTGTGGAGAAATGAAAGAAACTGAAGATTACCATAGTAAGTAAATGAAGGCAGCCTCAGAAAGCCAAAGATCTTGCTTTCTCTCATATGTAGTTATTAGATTTTACACAGATATATAAAATCATGTATTACATTATGATGTAAAAGTAGAAGCAACACTAAGAGATAAAGGAAGCTAGCGGAAGGAGTAAAGGGGAGTCCAGAGAGGCTGAGGAGTCGGCTCTGAGGCTGCTCTTTTCCTAGCACCCACATGGTGGCTAACATCTGTGTAAATTTCCAGTTCCAGGGGAATCACTGCATGAACATTATGTATAGACAAAACCATGGAAGCAGAACACATAAATGCATACTCATATATGCATGAAATAAGCAAATCCTTAAAAAGGTGATACGAAAGGGAATTTATATGAACACATATGTAAACATAAATGTATGTCTTTATGTAAGACAGTCCCATGTACAATGAATAATTAAAATTCAATAGCTAAGCTCCCCCCTCCACACTAGTTCTTTATAGAACTAAAATGGTCATTTATAGGCAGGAAAAGGGAAAGGCAGGTTTAATGAAAGAATAGTTGCTTATGAACTGATCTAAATCTCTATATTTTACATATACACCCAATAAACAAATGAACTATATTGGTTAAAAAAAAACAAACCATAAAGTACCAGCTTTAGTGAATGACAAAAATTACCTGCTGACCAAGGAACTGCTTTTATTCCCAGGTTCTGAAAAATTGTCTGGGAACTCACATCTGGTCGCACGACTTCCTGATACCTAGGATCCATTTTAAAGAAGTCACAGTGAACTACTTGTAGCTCTCCATCCACATTCCTCCTTAAGGACTGAAGAGACAGAGGAGAGGTTACAAATTTATCATCACGTACACCTTGCTACAATTCCAGATCTACCTCAAAAAATAAGAAAAAATAAACAAAAATAAAACCAGCTGGTGGGGAGTGCCTGAGATCTCATCACTCAGGAAACTGAGGCAGTAGGACTATACATTCGAGGAGGGTCCAAGTTACACGATAACTCTAAGACAGGCCTATCTATCTCTATGATATGGTGAGATCTAGTCCTGAAAGTCCAAGGGCTGGAGTATATAAAGCTTAATGGAAGAACACTTGCCAAACATCCAGGGAGGCTCTCCAGCTCCTCAAATAAAAGAAAATAATTCAAAGATCTTGCATGAAGATATAAATAGTCCTAACAAACCTCAAATTTAACAAAGAAAGAAAAATCAACTACTACATGAGAAATGATCAAATGCAACAGTTTTCTCAAGAAAAGCGGTCTGAAACATAAGTAACTTCCACAGTGGTGGGGAGCTCAGTAGTTCAGTACTTGTGTAGCAGGTACAAGGCTCTGAATTCAACCATCAGCACCACATTAAGGACCAAACCAAGCCAGGCATGATGGTGCACACCTTTAATCCCAGCATTCAGAAGACAGAAGCAGGTGGATGAGGCTGACCCGGTCTAACAGAGCAAGTTCCAGGGCAGCCAGGACACACAGAGAAACCTCATCTCAAAAAACCAGGAAAAAAAACAATCACCAACAAATTTTCTTTCCTTTTCCTTTTCTTTCTTTCTTTTTTTACTGCTGTTGTTGTTAATGTTTTAGCTGTTTGTAAAGCTGGCTCCTCTTTGGAGGGTGTGGGGAATGTTAAGGCAGGGTCTCACTATGTAGCACTGGCTGGCCTGGAACTTACTATGTAGATGAGGTTGATCTCCAACTCTTGGGTGATTGATTCTGCTTCTGTCTCCCACATGTTAAGATTGCAGGTACTTGGGAGGCAGAAGCAGAAGGAGCTCTGCCAAACTGATCTACTAGCTTTTCTTCTTCTTTTTTTTCAATGCTGTCAATTACAAAAACAGTTTATTTTACATTTTTCCCACGTAGTCCTGTCTGATCTAAAATTCCAAATATTGACCAGGTTAGCCTTGGAACCAATGACTCTGACTCTCCTGACTCTGCCCCAGACTTGAGGAATTAAAGGTGTGTGGCACTCGACCTGCCAGGCTCACTCTCACCACCCCAGTTTAGCAATGGGCCTTGTTTGTGCCAGGCCAACTAGCTGTTCTACCACTGAGCACAACTCCACCACCGCCAACAACTCAACACTCCAGTTTCATTGTTAAACAATTCAATCTTTAGATATTATAGCTATTTCCACAACTTTTTTTGTTGTCTCAAAACACCTTTAAATTCAGGCCATTCCTTCTTCTTGCTTTTAGGAAGCTGGTATAGATGGTATGTTTTCTGAATTAATTTCCTCTCAAGTGGTCAGCTGTCAGTTAAAGACTCAGAAACACTGAAACAATCATTTGGGGGAAAAAAATAACAGCATTCTGCAACTGTGCTCATCCATCTCAAACATTTTTTGCTTCAATTGAAGTTTTAAGTAAACTCAAGAGTTCACGGAGAGAACACTGCTCACCCATTAACCTAACCTTAGCACTCACTCTTGAATGTTAAGTTCACAAAGGGCAGGGCCACAGCACAGCTCACTGAAGATGGGGACATGAGCTTAGTGACCAATTATATATCTCTTAGCTAGACTGTATAGGAAGGGAAGATGGGACATATTTCCTCCTGATAGTAAGGGAACAAACTACACTCATTTAACAAAAGGTAGATTAACAATTGAAAAGTGTAATAACAACTTCATTAATAGAAGCCTTATGTAACAAGTGGTCATATGTAGATTTAGAGGAAGTACCCAATTTTATGCTGAGCGTCAATGGAGAATGGGCAGCTATGTGGGGATGAGCTGGAATAAAAGGAGTGTGATCTACAAGAACCAGCCAAAGGTGGGAGCAGACTTAAGGCCTTTCTGTTCAGGTTTAGGCTCTCTATGTTTATGCCATTCATTCCTTCTGACAAAAGAACTCATGATCCACTATGAATCAAGGTAGGCCAAGGACCACCTTTACAGGCAGTTCTCACACAGAAAGAAGCTTACAATAATAGCTGCAGGCTTATCATTTCTTTTGCAGTGAGGTGGTCCTAGTTTCTATGTTTATCGGGAGAATAGTTCTCGTCTCTGTGGCTCAATTTGAAGAACAGGAGGGCAGAAACACTTTCCTTCTAAGGCTACACCTGAGGGTTTCCAACTGTCCTTTATTCCAAAATACTCAGCATGTCAATGAGTCACACTTTGAGGTTATCATTTTCTGGACCCCAGTAGGAACTAGAAAAGAGATTTCAGAACTCCCAAGCTTTTAGCAACTCAACAAGCATGGAATACTCAAAAGGTCCTAGTTTCTATAGAGATATTATTTTAGGAACATAAAAATATACCTCCAAATGTGGAATAAAAGTCTTTTCACTTTCAAAGGCAACCACTCTGGCACCAGCTTTAAGTAATGCCCCAGTCAGGATTCCAGGACCTGGTATATTAACAGAATAATTTTACTTGCAAAATAAACAAATAGTGTCTGTCTCTGTCTTTCTGTCTCTGTGTCCCCCCCACCCCCAGACAGGCTCTCACTGTGGAGCCCTGGTTGTCCTGAAATTCACTCTGAAATAGACCATGCTGTCCTCAAACTTACAGATCAGTCTGCCTCTTGCTGGGATTAAAGGTGTGTGCATTGCACTCGGCCACAGTCACTTTCACAAGTTTCAACGACACAACGTTCCCAGATAAAAGTTTCTTACGTATGTAAAACGATGATTAGGCAGTTAACTTGAACCCACAACATCTCAACAGGTAAGCCGTACAGCCTTCTGTCTGTCAGTAACAGCAACACTTACAGTCCTCAACAAATGTCACTATTTCTTAGAAGAAAAGCAAGTATATAAGATAGTATGTAAGATTACGATTACCTCTTACTCACGGACTATTTGAATGTTTAGCCATAAAAATTACTGTCAAGTTTAAACGAAATCGACTCTCTGTAAGAAGCGATGCTTAAGAATGAAAAAAACAAACAATTCTGGTCCAATGAGAACGCTCAGAAGGCAACGGCGCTCGGCGTGAAGCCTTCATTTCAATCATTGAGATCACATAGTGTAAGGCGAGAACTGACTCTCGCTAAGTTGTCTTCTGACCTAAACACGCGCGCATACACGATAAACAAACACTAATTTAGAATATTGGGGACGTAAAAGATAAGGGCAAACCTTCTGTTCAACTCACCTGGATTGCACTCTAGTATAAGTTGACGGGATGGGTTTTGGTTCTCCAGCAGGTCTCGTACCAGGTTCCTAGCCGATTTCTTACATGCTATGTGACGCGTAGGCTCCGATCGATTCCTGGGTGTCCACGAGGGCGACGACTCCTCCGAATCAGAATTAGACAACGGCTGCATGTATAAGTCAGAGAAGCCACGGCGGTTCCTCGCTTGCCAGTCCTTCCGCGGCGCCGCTCCGGACCCTAGAACGCAAGACGGGCCGCGGCCCGCCAACACTGACAGCGCCAGCCGCAGGGACAGCCCCATCTCCAGTCCCCTCATCCTCCTCTAAGGTCCACCCCAACCACCAGTTAAGGTAGCCTCTGGGAAGAACACGGAGCACCACATCACACGAGCACACACTTCACCTCCTCACTAGGCCGGGCGGAAGTAAACATTACGAATGGCGCATGCGAACGACCTAGACTCAGTCCTTTCCTCACTAGCTTCCGTTTCCGCCCAGGCTCCGCCCCCAGGCTCCTGTGAGTGGACTCTCCGGGTGTGTCCGGGCTGGAACTCTATGGTCGCCCGCCCTCCGCACTTCCTCTCTAGCCACGATCTCGCACTCTATGCTCCTCGGTCCGAAGGCCAGCGGGAGGGGTGCGCAGAGGGAGGCGGGGCGGAAAGGCTAGAGGTGTCCGATCCTCCAGTGCCGCGGGAGACCCGAGCCGGCTGTGTGACAGCTCGTCGGCCGCCATGTCAGCGAGCGGGGCTGGAAACAGACCCGGTGCCCGGCGGTAGCCCTTGCGTTGCCTCGGATGCCCAGGTAAGACCAGCAGCCGGTTGCAGGGGATCAGCCGGCTGGCGGCGGCCACCGAACTGGGGAGCGTCGCTGGCTCCTCCCCGGGCGCTGTCCTCCCGGGAGTTGCAGCGGGTCCCCTCGCATCCGCCCCCTCTCGGCTCTCCTGTTTTCCCCGCTTTTCTGCGGGTACGAGGTTGTCGCGCGTCGCGCCAATTTCTCCGCGCGCGCTCCCCTCCCCGGGGACCCTGCAGCTTCTACTCCGCGTCGGTGTCTCTCGGTTCGGTGGCCGTCGCCTGTGCCGGCTTCCCTGCGGGTGGCTTTTATTTGCCCTCATATACCTTCTTTCCCCTCCACAGCTACCTCTTCGGTTGTCAGGAACCGCCTAGTGCCTCCCTTCTTTTCCTCCCTCTGGGCCAAGATTTACCTCTTCTTTTTAGTATGCATGTTTGCAAGACTGAAATTTAAGGCTGAAAAAAAAATATTTGAAAGCTTAAAATTCCCTCTTATGTTTAAAAGGATTTAAGCCTTAGGAAGCTTCTTTATTCTGTGTAAACTTAGTTAAGCACATTGTACCATAGAATGCAATTTAAAAGGCCGATTGCAAAGACTAAAAATAGGATGCTCTAATGGGAATTTTGGCAGTCTTTGGGGCAGTGTTAGAAGATCCTTTTCTTTGAGAGTGATTTCGGTGTTTGGGGATCGTACTCAAAAGCTTTACCCATTATCCTTTCCGTCAAGGCAGGAAGCTGCGGCCAATCAACTTCTTAGTTTAAAATACGTACAATCCTTTCTGCTTACTCTGCTGGCGCATAATTGAGCTTGGCATATAAATGCACAAGGAAAGAGTTTCTGAGGAATGTGTCACCTGCCAAGTAGCCTGAAGATTATCCTTAGCTGATGAAACTCTAGGGCATCAAGAATTGACACCTGAAGATGACCTTTTTTTTTTTTTTTTTTTTGCATGACAAGTTAGTACACTGTAGAAGCTTTTAAGTGTTAATCACTGATCTTGATTTTGTTATGTTTTTGTTTGTTTGTTTCTTTCTTTTTTTTAACATCCTTTCCTTATTGAAATACTCTATCCAGGCATGGTGGTGAATGTCTGTGCTCCTGGCATTCAGGAGGCTGATTACCCACCAGTTTCAGGCCAGACTGAGATACATAGAGTTCAAGGCTAGTTTAGGATATAGTAAAACCATGTCTCAGGAAAAGAAAAAAGGAAAGGTGATTGCCCCACCCCCATGGGCATTTTGATAAACTCTGAAGTATTCTAGATTTACACCCCTCCCCAGAGCTATATTTTAACAATTAAATATGACAGAATGATTTTTAGAATTTTTTATTAATTAATTAACCCTTGCCTCCCTGCCTCCTCTCCTCCCAGTTCCTCCCTCAGAATGATTTTTTTTTTAAATATCAGAGCAATAACAAAACTCACTTACCCAGTGTATCCTTGAGCTTTTCACGTTTAAAATAAGCCTCTTAAGGCAAAGGGATGTTGCTCAGTGGCAGACCACTTATTTAGCATGTAAAGACCCTGAATTCCATACCTAGCACCATTTTTAAAATTTTCTTTTTTTTTTTTTTTTGGTTTTTCAAGACAGGGTTTCTCTGTGTAGCCCTGACTGTCCTCGAACTCAGAAATCCACCTGCCTCTGCCTCCCAAGTGCTGGGATTAAAGGCATGTGTCAGCACTGCCCGACTAAAAGTTTCATAATGCCTGTGGACCACAGCCTACTCCGTGCACAGAAACTTAGGGCGGCGTTTATTTTCCTTTTGAATGATTGATGGTAGAGAAAGTTATATTTATCGTCCTCCTTCTTCTTTGTTAGAGGTCAAATGCTGGTAGCTCCCCAGCCTCCCCCCCCACCCCGTTTCAGTTTGTGTATGTGGTATGCGTGTGTGCCTGTGTAGTGCGATGTCACATGACTGTCACTGTCCACTGTTTTTCTGAGACATGTTCTGTTCCTGAACCTGGAGCTCCCAGATCCTGCAGGGCTGGCTGGCCATCAGTCTCCAGGGATCTGCCTACCTCCACCCCCTACCCACTGAGGTTATGGATGTGTATCTTTGGGGGTCAGGACTCAGGTTTCCTTGTTCTCTCGACAAATGCCTTCCTGCCTGAGCCCTCGGTTAACTCAGCTTCACTGGGGTTGCAGGCCTTTGCCATGTGTCCACTTGTTTCCCTCTGCATAGTGTTAATGGGGTACTTGTCTGCCTTTGCAGGTACTTGGGTAATACAGAAATCACCCCACCCCTAGGGCCCAGATGCTAAAAAATGAAATCAATGTCCATTTCACTTTTAAAGTGAATCTTAGAATCAGCATTTAGACCTACATTTTCAGAAAAGCTTAATTAAAGTAATTTTTATCACAATTGCTTAGCAGTTGGGGCTTTTGTATCTTGTGCAATTTTGTGCCTTTGAAGTAATTTCTCTTTCTAATAGTGCCTGCTGGTTTCTTTACGGCTGGTTTTAAATTTATAATCAAATTACTTGAAAAAGGAAACTACTGTCTTTTTTTTTTCCCTTGTAGCTTTTAAATGAGAACTGAAATTGGGAAACACTAAATGACTGTTCTGGTTTGCATCAGAGTCAAGGCTAGAGAAGCATCACTCAAAGAAATGGAAGATAATTCTAAAACTTTACTAGCAGTCCCACTTACCAGGTGAAAATGGTCTTAGTGGCTTGACTCCTCCGTATATCATAGTTACTGCAGTATTTTCAAGATTTCTTGCTAAATCTGCAGCTCTGATGTGGTTAACACTCAGCACATCTCAGTTAGGACTGACCCTGTTGCAAATGTCCAAGAGTCACCTGTAGCCGGTGCCTCCCTCATTGGCTGGCACGTAGCTATAGCATTGCTGTTTGATGCTTAAAATGTCTTTCTACCTCAAGAGTCTCATTCTCTTGGGATACATGAAAAAGGTCTCTCTCTCTCTCTCTCTCTCTCTCTCTCTCTCTCTCTCTCTCTCATTCTCTCTCTCTCTCTCTCTCCTCTCCTTTTTCTAAGTGCTTATATTCTCAAACCGAGAAGATTCTGTGCAGGAAGAAGGTTCTAAGAAGTCTCTTCCTGTTCAGCGTTGACATCAAACTCCGCTCCTTTTGTGAACACTGGTGCCCAGTGCTTGTTTAGTGAGGATCTTAAGATGAACAGAGGGCTCAGTCATTTCCTGGGGTGTCATTGTGACACCTGTGTGGCAACACTATGTCAGGGTTGGAAGAGTCTTTGTCTACTAAGTCTGTTGGCATTGAGTAGGGAGAACTTGGGAAGGACCTGTGGAACGCTTGAACTTTGTTATGAAACAGGTAGGGTACCTGCTGTTGTTGTGTTGAAACTGACTGTTTTCTGACCCAGTTTCAAGTATAGCTAATGGTTTTGGAGATGTGGTCCTCTGCTGCATGGTGTTTCTTATCAAGGGCAAGGTCAATTTTTAGGCAAAATATAGAATGAGAGAGGATATGCTATTTTGGCTTTGAAATGGTGGGAACCCGAGTTGATGTTTGTTAAAAAGAAGTGTGACAGCTTTATATAAAGCTGCTGGCACATCATCTAGGGACCTGCCAGGAACTGCTTTGTAGCAGGTGTGGTACGTCAAATGAAACTGTCATGGTTTAGAGTTAAAACAACATGGAATCCAGCTGACCCATAGGGGGATCAGCCTGACCCAGCATTGGTCCTGCCTTGACCCCTGTGTTCTAATACATTTTTCAATTAATACTTCTTATAATTGAATACAAAAACCATCTGCTTCTTTGATCAGCAAACAGACTTTCTATCTAGAATCCAGACTTTATAGAACAGCACACTGGAAGGCTGCCTGTGGAGGGTTTACAGGAGCAAATGCAGAGTTGGAGAAAGTGGATAGACTAATTTTTGTGAAAGACATGTATACAGTCTGGTAGTGTTTTCATTTGCATTTTAAACTAGACCATTGTCTATCGGCAGCTTTTGGATTGATAAAAAGAATTCAAGTCAGGACCCCAGAGAAAAAATTGAAGATATAGGCGGAAAGATACAAAGTATGGAATCTGCAGGACAACCAGTAGACTGAGCGACTAGACTGAGCTAGAGCTCGGCCTAGGAACAGCAGTTAGGAACAGAGCAAGCTTTGGCCTAAATGACACATTGTAGCCATGCCTGGGTGAATCCTGAGTGACCAACACATTGTGTCCATTTGTTTCATCTTAACCACTTCAATACGCATGTGTCTTATATAATACACATGTATCTTACACAATCCTGCTGTGTAGCTTAGACAGTGTAGTAAAACTTGTATTTTTAGAAAGCAACACTCTAGATGTAGAGGCAGGAGGATAGTGAGTTGGAGACCTGCTGAGCACCTTGGATAACATAAGGTGACCCTGTTTTTAAAACCTAACCAAAAAACTAAAAGAAGAAAATTTAAAAAAAAAATTTTTTTTTCTTAAAGAAAAACAAGCTAGGTGAAGTAACATGTGCCTGTGGCCCCAGCTGTGTCAGAGGCTGAGAGAGGGAGTTCACTTGAGCCCTAGGGCCCAGGGTCAGCCTGAACAGCACAGCTATATCCCTTCTGGGAAAGAAAATTAAAACACACCGTTTCCTCTAAATTGGCCCCAATAAATTTATTTTAGTAATTTAAGGAAGAAAACTGATAGCCTGGCAAAGTTTCCATTTCTTTAAAAAACTCCTTTAGGGCTCAGCGGTTAAGAGCACTGACTGCTCTTCCAGAGGTCCTGAGTTCAATTCCCAGCAACTTCATGGTGGCTCACAACCATCTGTAATGGGGATCCAATCCCCTCTTCTGGTGTTTGTCTGAAGACAACTACAGTTTACTCATATACATAAAATAAATAAATCTTTAAAAAAAATAAAAAGCCACCTTAATGTTTGAACAGCTTCTAGAAAGAGATTTCTGACTGAGAAGGTCTGGTGTCTTGTCTGGTGTTCTGGAACCCACTTTGTAGACCAGGCTAGCTCGAACTCAGTGGTTCGTCTGCCTCTGCCTCCCAAGCTCAGGGATTAGATGGGCATGCCACCACACCCGACTGGTCTGGCGTCTTTAAACTGTTCTGGTGCTTTCACTTCAGTTTTGAGACTTACTGGTTTACATTAACACATTAATACAGACTTCCTGAGATTATCCCCATGGGAAAATATATTTACTTTCAACAAGGGCCTACTTTTATTTTCTAAGCAATTGGAGTAACTTATATGGACTATTTTTTAAAACATGGTATATTTTAAAATACTGATGTTTGATGATAGTTGGAGACTTCTTAAAGTGCTTTAGGCATGATTTTGAAATTACCATATTTGGAGACAAACCTTGTGTCATGTTACCATTGCACTACTGCACCATGCTATCTTAGGACTTCCTGTTCTCTGTCACCGCTGGCCATTTGGAATGGAAAGATAGTGTGTACCTATCAAAGGCTGACAAGTCCAACTTTTCTTGTCACACTGCTTAGTAAGAATTCTGAAACAGTAGCAACTTAGCGACCTTTTTTGACACTTGGGCATTGACATTTTGACTTTATATGATTGTAAGAATTAACACCATAGTGGGTAAGGTGATATACACCTTTAATTCCAGCATTTAAGAGAGGCAGACAGTGGATCTCTGTGAGTCCATGGCTAGCCTTGTACATAGGAAGTAAGACCTTGTCTCAAAAAATAGTAAATAGAAAAATAATTAATTTTATTTCATAATATACTTTATCTTTTAAGTATATCTTTTCCCCTGGAAAACTACCACCTAGTAGATCAGTGTATCCTTTTGTTATATTAGCTGTGTTTTGAGAACTCAGTGTTACTAGGTGGAGGCGGTCTAATTTGAATCAAAGCACAGTAACTTCTTAAGGTACTTACAGATTTTGAAGTTACTGATCCCCTTAAAATATGTGCACTTTGTGATACAACAGAATGCTGTTTTCCTGGGTAGTGAGAGTAACTGCTTTGAGGAGCTTTAGTGCCTGCTGTTCCTTGTGTTATGTGCACGCCCAGTTCTTCCTTGTTCACGGTTTCTGTCTTTTGCAGGTATAGTCTTACCACTGTAGACTTAACAGAATGACTGGGCGAACTGAAGTCATTGCTAAAGATTTCTCAAGGAGAATTTAGTCTGTAAAAAGATTTTAGGGTTTTATTTTTTCACTCATAGAATATGGAAAAGGCTTATTTAATCCAAGTATAATGTATGTAAGTTTTAAGGATTCAAGAAAGTAGCCCACATTATTTCTGCCCTCATACTCAGCATAGAGGACAGGAGAGAGTGACCAGGCTTGAGAGCTCAGGACTAGAGAGGATGGGGCGGAAGGCCGCCGCCGCAGATTGGCAGCATTCCTCTATGACACACAGGGAGTTTTATTGTTTTGTTCTGTTTTGTTTTGAGTGCTGGGAACTGAACCCAGGAAAAATCAAAAAACAAACAAACAAAAACTTTTAAAATTACATTTGTGTCTGTGTGTCTGTGTGTGTGTGTGTGTCTGTGTGTCTGTGTGTGTGTGTGTGTCTGTGTGTGTGTGTGTCTGTGTGTGTGTGTTTGTGTCCCAGGGCACACATGGAGGTCGAAGGAGAACCCATGAGAACTGGCTCTTTGCTTTCACCGTGTAGTGCAGGGACTTGAACTCAGGTTGTCAGGAGGACAGTTGAACAGTAGTTTGCATATTTGATTCTTACAACCCCCAGCCATGCTGTGGAGAGCTTTCCTTTTATGCAAGCTTCCCTCTCCTGGCAACCTGAAAAGGTAGGTGTATAACTACGTAGAGAGCCAAGTTCTGTTCAGGAGCCCGTATCCAGGCTGAAGCAACAACTAACTATGCTAGGCATGTCCGACGACGACCTGAGGGCGCTGCGGGCACCTGTGATGTTCCGCCTAAAGCCCAGTGCGTGAAAGCCTTTGCTGGGAGTTCGCGCTGGGCCCTTGCCTTAGGAGTGTCTGAAAGAGATTTTGAAAAAAGAGCCTCATGCTTACTGTAGCACGTTCCCTCTTCTGACTTGTGCCTATTCTTCCTGCCAAGGAAAGGAGAAAGGTTGGAACACTTGGGCTTGTTGTAAACCTTAAATCTTATTTAGAATGTTCCTCTCTTCAATTATAAAAAGTGATTCTCCAAAGAGAAAAAAAAGGTAATTTAAAAAACAAATTATTGAAAAAAAAACTTTTTTTTTCTTCTCTCTAAGAAACTTAAATAAAAGCTTATTTGGCAGTCAGGGTCCATGATGTCCTCTATCTGTATTGACAAGTGTGATGGATTGTCCATGAAGAGGGACACACTCCAGGGGGACATGAGGACATTGCTAGCCTCCCCATGCCAACTACATGTTGTTTTGAGGGGAAAATGAAAAGGCATAATCTACCAGCAATCCCCCAAAAAAGCACTGGAAAGTGTTCTCCGGGAACATTTGTATTATTGGTTTCCCTTTCTTTAGTGTCTAGCTTAGGACACTAAACTCTAGAACCTTGTCTCCTTTCACAAAGCTCCTATCCAAATACAGTATTTGGGATACACATTTCAAAAAAAAGCACATTAGGCGGGTTTTTGTTGTTGTGTTGTTTGCTTTGTTTATTAAGACAAGGTTCACTGTGTAGCCCTGACTGGCCCAGAGCCAGCTACGTAGATGCCTGTCTACAGATGGCCTGTCTCTTGCTTCCTGAGTGCTGGGTTAAAAGGGCGTGCCGCCATGCATGGCTACCTTATATTTTTATACCTTCAGAAATTGTTCTTTAGCCAGGCGGTGGTGGCGCACGCCTTTAATCCCAGCACTTGGGAGGCAGAGGCAGGAGGATTTCTGAGTTCGAGGCCAGCCTGGTCTACAAAGTGAGTTCCAGGACAGCCAGGACTACACAGAGAAACCCTGTCTCGAAAAACCAAAAAAAAAAAAAAAAAGAAATTGTTCTTTATACCTCTCTCTAGAATCTTGAGGATACTTTGTTTGTTTTAAACATCACTTTTCTTCCTCTGTGTGTTTTCGAGTGATGAGTCGTTCCTGTGGATGGGTTTTCATAGAGTTCGAAGTTAGTCTTGATTTAGGATTAGGTAAGGAAGCCTGTGCTTTATACTGAAGAGTGTCCCAGTGTGCAGAGTGAGCTGGACCTAGGCTTGCTCATAGGCATATTCTGTAATGAAATAAAGGAAGCGCAAGCTGGATGCAGGCAGAAAGATTATCTTAGAATAGCAGATGTAGAGGTATTCCTCTGAGATGAGAGCACCATACTGGCTTGGTAATCTCTGTTGGGGTCCAGCTGATCCTGTGAGCAGGATAGGTGGGTCTGGAGGTGAAGGAGAGGGGTATGTGGTCGTGGCCACCATACTAGAAAGGATCACCGACAGTAGAGCCGGGCTGAAGCTGGGCGGATACTGGGCTGATTCAAACAGTTGTCATTTTCTGTAGCAGTGTGTGGACTGGCTGTAAGAGATACGGAGATACGGGTAGTGGGATGTTGCAGATGTTGAGATTTATTTGAGAGTGTCCAAGAGACGATTTTAATGCCCGGTAAGAACCCAAGATGGGATGGCATGAACTAACCCAGCAGCAGACAGTAACCTGTCATTATGGACTTTTGAGACGTGAAGAATTATTTGCTCCACAAATATGTGCAGCCCCTGTTTTTATTATGTGAGACAGAAAGGCAGTGTTTTCTGAAGATTAATCTAGCCCTGGAATGCAGGAGAGATTGAGGAGGATATGTGAGGCACTGAGAGCCTTTAATTAAAGGAGCCTCTGCTCCTTATTTGGAAGAGTAGGAGATAAGCTGGCATAGTCTCCACTTAGGTTTTACAATACAGTTAAATTGTTTTCACCATATGAAATATTATACTTTACCCTAGTTGAATTAAAGAAATGAATTTTAATTAACCCTAATCCATGCAGGGGAACATTATGATATACATATATAAGAAAATCTGCCACTTTGCTGAATAACTTTGAAGTGCGTAGGCTCATGAGTGATTCTGGGCTGCCTGTGAACTTAATGGTTGATGGAGCCTAGGTAATCTGAATGTTCCTAAGTATGTGGGATTGTGGGTCCACCGCTCACACTGAGTACTTTGTGTAAGGCTCTACCAAGATATCGGATGAAAAATCAAGTCCCTCAAATGAACCAGTGACAAGTTTTAGCAAATAAAGAGGCTTGCTACCAAGCATGAAGACCTGAGTTCAATCCTGGGGACCAGCGTGAAAGGAGAGAACTGATTCCTAAAGTTGTTCTCTGACCACCATGTGTGGTACTTGTGCACACACATACACACTCATACAAACACAAATGCACATGCACACGTACCCACAAATACATAAGTAATTTTTTAAATGTTTTAATTTTTTTAAATATTTTTTAAAAAGTCATTTTTTTAAAAAAACAAATGGTTTTCCGTGAGTTTTAGTTAATTGTTTTTTAAGAAAGAACCTGGACATGCATCCAGGGGGTGGTAGTACACACTTTTAAGCCAAGCACTTGGGAAACAGAGGCAAGCAGATCTCTGTGAATTCAAGGGCAGCCTGGTCTACAGAGTGAGTTCTAGGAAAACAAGGGCTACATATAAAAACTCTGTCTCAAAAGAAACAAAAACAAAAAAGAAAGAAAGAAAGAAAATGTGTATGAAACCTTTTTGGTGGGCTGGAGAGATGGCTCAGCAGTTAAATGCAGTGACTGCTCTTCTGGAGGTCCTGAGTTCAAATCCTAGCACCCACATGGTGGCTCACAACCATCTGTAATGAGATCTGATGCTCTCTTCTGGTGTGTCTGAAGACAGTTGCAGTGTACTTATATATAATAAATTAATAAATCTAAAAAAAGAACCCTTTTTAGTGATTATAGTTTTATAATATAATAAGAAGTATATGGAATTAAATTGCTTCATTATTATTATTATTATTATTATTATTATAGATTAGTTTCTGGCTGGCCTGGAACTCAGTTTACCAAAATCTAGATGCCACTCTCTGGGGAAGAGGGGCTTTGTGAGCCCCATGAATATGAAGTCAAGGTCAGAGAGCACATTTGCAGAGTCTCTTCCGTCCTTTTTGACCATTACTCTGGGGTGGAACTAGGGTTGTCAGGCTTGAGTCCAGTGCTCTTGCCTGCTGAGCCTTCACCATGCTGGTCTTTAAATGCTACCTTTCCAGTTTAGACTCTAGAAAACATAGACGGAAGCATTATGAAACAATCCAGCTGTGCTTGCTTCTGTGATCCATTACAGCTCTACCGTGGAGGTCTCCAACCTGGGCTCTTGAGAACTGCCTGTGCAGAATTTCTCAGTTCTGTAGGTTACAGCAATTATATTGAGATTTTAAAAAAAAACAGAGACGGTCGTAGAGGGGCCTTCAAGCAGTTCTGAGCGCTGACTACTTAGCCAGGCGTGGTGGTGCATGCCTTTAATCCCAGGGTTCA